>CAIGRK010075034.1:0-37282 GCA_903798315.1 Fraxinus greggii
TTGACAAGCATATCATCTACGTAGACCTCCATTATTTTCCCAAGTAATTCGGCGAACATTTTGGAAAGTGGCTCCAGCATTCTTTAACCCAAACGGCATCAACTTGTAGCAATAAAGTCCCCTATCTGTGATGAAAGATGTATGTTCCTCGTCACCTGTGTACATGGGAATTTGCTTATATCCGGAGTAGGCATCCATAAAGCACAAAGACTTGTGTCCCACAGTAGAATCTACCAATTGATCTATCATGGGGAGTGGGAATCTGTCTTTTGGGCAACCCTTGTTCAGGTCGGAAAAATTTATGCATACCCTCCACTTTCCATTGTGTTTCTTTATCAAAACCGGGTTGGAGATCCATTTCGAATAAAGGGCTTCTCTGATGAAGCTATTTTTGATTAGCTTAAGTATCTCTTCTTTCAAGGCCTCATATCGCTCCGGGTTCAAAGCTCTCCTCTTTTGTCTATGCGGGGCAACATTGTGATTGATTTTTAAATGGTGGCAACTGCCTATCATATTCTCATGCCTCCAAGCAAAAACATCCCCGATTCTCATGCAAGAATTCTTTAAGCTTCTCCATAAATTCTGGAGCTAAACTTTCACCCACCTATAATAGCTTGGTGGGGTCTAACGGGTCCACAGGGAATGTTTTCAGTTCCTCCATTAGGGCTGTTTGAGATTCAGTATCGATGATACGGGGGTCGATCTCGTCGAACGTAGGTGCTTTAGTGGCAAAGTCCATAACGACTTCACCCGCTATCATGTTAATGTCTCTAGGTTCTGCCTTCCTAATGGAATTAGATAACATTCCTGAGCTTCTCTTTGGTCACCTTTCACTGTTGCCACTCCTTGCTCAGTTATGAATTTCATGCATAGGTGGTGGATTGAAGTGATGGCTCTAAGATCTTTCAATACAGGCCTTCCGAATACTCAATGGTAGGCGGATCTACTTTCCACTACCAAGAAGTCCATAAAATTCTATGTTGATAGAGGTGGTTCTCCCATTTCCACAGCAAGTGTAATCTTGCCCCTCGGGATTATGCTATCTCCAGTGAAGCCGTACAAAGGGGTGGTGATGTGAGTCAACTCGTGATCCAGAATCATCTTGTCGAATGTAACTCCAAAGAGAATATTAACAGAGCTACCATTATCCTCCAACATCCGTTTTAACCCATTTCAGGCTACCACGGTCCTTACAATGAGGGCGTCACAGTGCGGATAATGGACACCTTCTGAGTCTTCATCTGTAAAAGTAATGGGAGGCGTCATGTTCTTCCGAGAGCTATTATCCACTATGTAACTGGTTAAAGGGAGGCCTTTAGCGCCTCTTGCATAGTTCATTTGGGAGTTCCTTGTTTCACCACCCACATAAGGATCTCCAAAGATTGTATCAATCTCGTGGATGGGAGTATTCTCTGCTTGGCTTTGATAGCCTCGATGGCTTCGTTGCCCCTCCCCATTTATTTCTTCTTCACGATTCCTTCCCCGCCGAGGTGATTATCTCAGTGGCGGGGGGAGGCCTCATCGTGCCTAGGCGGTTGGAGGTGCCTAGGTGGGGGTCTGTCCTTTTGAATATCATTTCTTCTATTATTTCGAGGGCTTGTTCGTCCGGGGTGGTATGCGATATCCCTGCAATTAGCAGTGTCATGACTGTATGAATGGTGATATGTACAATACTCGAGGGGGTTCGTCCTGCCTCTAGGACCAGAACCTCGTCTTCGGCCTTTATGGGGGGCCTGTTAAGGTGGTCTACTTTGTTGAGGATTTATGGTTGGTACTTCCCGTAAGCTAGCGTGGGTACAACATTCAAAGTTGCCTGGCGAGTGCTTGGCCTGAACTGGGGACAGCTTCGTTGCCAGATTGATTCCACTGCTGGTTCATCAAATGGGAGGTAGGTCCTCTCCCACACTGCCTTCGGCCTCTACTAGCCCTATTTCTATGATCGATCAATTCCTCGTTGATAATTTTTCTCATCATTTCTAGTAGAGCGTCGTAGGTTGTGGGATCCTGATTCTGCATATCTATCCAAAATAGAGTGTTCATATTCAGACCTCCTATTAACATCGATAAGGCTTCTCGATCAGTAACTTGGACGCAATATGTCATTTCATCCTTGAAGCGGGATAAAAAACTCTTTAAAGTTTCACCAAGTTGTTGTCTCATGTCTTGAAGGCACTGAATGGGAGCCTCTCCTTCCTTGCTCACTGCGAATCTTTTCAAGAAAGTAGTTTTGAATTATGGCTAGCTCCTGATGCTCCCAGGTGGTAACCTATTGTACAAAATTTCAGCTGCTCCACTAAGGGTTAAGTGGAAACCTCTGCATTTCACAACTGGGGTGGCAACCTTTAGGCTCATACGTGTTGTAACTATTTAAATGTTTAGTCGGGTCACCTCTCCCATCATATTTCGGTATCTTGGGCATCACGTAATGGCCAGGTACTTGGGGACTCCTTATTTCTCTCGAAAAGGGTAGGTTCTCGTCATCATCGTCCAAGTCGCACGATCGCTGGGGACCATCAGA
Organism: Fraxinus greggii; assembly: GCA_903798315.1. Taxonomy (NCBI): domain Eukaryota; kingdom Viridiplantae; phylum Streptophyta; class Magnoliopsida; order Lamiales; family Oleaceae; genus Fraxinus; species Fraxinus greggii. The sequence continues at coordinate 2,519 of CAIGRK010075034.1, forward strand.
ATCATAATTCGTATCAGCCTCATACCTTGGAGGTGGCACGGAAGGTCTTGCCTGGTTCCCTGCCTGCTCATCATCCCTTTGTCGATCGTTCCGAGGTGGTGCAACTCGGAGGGCACGTCCTTGCCTTTTCTCCGATTGTCTAGTTGCTGAAAACGTAACTTATCGCCTATTCCGAGGCACTTGTATTTCGCAGTGTTGTTCACGCCTCGGATCAACTGGAGTTAACCTTTCAAACACACTGACTGACCTCTGAGGCCTGTTTTTCAGCTCGTACTATGGGGAAAAATTGTCCTCAACGTTGAATGGGGCCTCGGTGGGTCGGCCAGATGCATAGTTTGAAGAGATATTAACTCCCACCTCCCTTTCTAGGGTGCTGATTCCTATAGTTCGCTTGGAAGGAGGGGCTCTTTGGCTGCGTACCTCGTCATGCTGGTTCGGTTCATGTGAGGAGAAATGAGGGATTGGGAGTCCCCCGTGCTCTTGCATTTGCATCAACAACTCTTGCATTGCCAAATTTTGATTGGTGATGTTTCTCATGTTAGCTACCATAGTTGCCATTTCTCTAGTAAGCTAGGTCGCCATCCTCATTCCACCTCGTCTGTGATAGTGGTGAGGTTGGCGCCTGGCCGTGGGGCAACATGAGTAGGAATTTCATCACCACTCTCCCTCACAAGTCTAGGGGACGTCTTCCTCTGAACTCATCTTATTTATAAAGACTGAAAATCCAAACTTTTTCAAATACTAGGGGCTTTTTCAAATACTCGGGGCTTTCTCTTGTTACTTTGCAAGAACAAATCTTTTCTCAAAGGGGATGCCCAAACTGTTTTCGTCAGAAAGCTTCTTCACGGGAATATTTGTGGTTATAGTGTGAATTTCCCACGGACTGCGCCAATCTGTTGACCTCAAAAAATGCTGCCAACAGAAGTCGGGACCGCTCGTGCATGCGAAAGCTAAATTCGACACGTAAAGGTAGATCGACAATCAAGATCACTCCGAAATTGGACGTGGGAGAAGCTCAACGACACGAGAAGTTTCCGTTCGGGTTCCGACGGAATAAATGGATATGATTGTACAATAATTACCAACCGCTATGAATATAGATTAAAAGGCTGTAAATAGATACGAGGGAATCAAACAAGTTGTTTTTAGTATTCAAGTTTGCATTATTTCTTACTGTTACATGGTGGGGGTATTTATAGTATTACAGATTAAATGGTGACCCTATGATCAGATTACATGTGGCCTCATCTCCTCTGCTGAGGCATCAGTTCATAGCCTTCAAATTGACTTTCCTAGCCTATCAGAATATTAAGTGCTCTTACATTGACAAGACAAGACACAAACATACTTTTTACAAAGGTCATATCAATTGTTCGAATAAAGATTTTCATTATGAACAAATCTTTGCACGTGAGTCGTCACCAGCTAAAAAGCCTCAGATCCAGGAGATGAGGCCATGTGTTATCTGATCCAAGGGTCACGTGTTTCTGGACGACCCACGTACAATTGACGTGGGTCGTCACCAGTTAAAAAGCCTCAGATCCAATTGTATCATGTACCAGGGACCAAAGAATTCATACATAAAGATGATCCAATTGTACGTGGGTCATCACCAGCTAAAAAGCCTCAGATCCAGGAAAGCGCCTCGATTGTACTGGGGCCTCGGTCGTATACATGGCTTCAGCTAACCGGGCCTCGTGTTAGCTGGACTTGGTCCAAAAGGCCTAGCTTCTGGTAATGAGTCATAACATATACAATTTATTTTATTTTTTATGTACAAGTAGCAAAATTCTTCCTATAAATAGTAAGATTAACCCATTGAATCATTGGAGTCGTTATCATCACTTCAGCTTTACATATTAAGATTTCACTTCATACATCAAAATACGAAACAATGGGAAGCGGAAAAGTAAGTACGGGCCCTTATTCATTGATAAGCATTATGCCACTATTACACAACACGACTTCAAGCCCCGTTCACAAAATATTAGCACCAAAAGCTTAAAGATTTCGACTCCCGGCTTGAATATAATTACCAAGTATAAGCTCAAAACGTCCTCAGGATATTATGGCAAGGTGACAAGGTACTGATCTTTATTACAAACCAACCTCTAGTTTTAATAATTATTAGCACAGATAAGCAGGCACATGAGATTAAAGAAACTCATCCCAAATACAAGAGGGTTTAGAACTGCTTAATAAAATCATAAATGTGTTGACTGATCTCATCTGGTCTTTCTTGGTTGGTAAAGTGTGCTGCACCTTCAATCACGACAATTTCCTTCAACAATGGCACATATTTCTGGAACCCACCTTTATGTATGAATTCTTTGGTCCCTGGTACATGATAGGTCAGGTCAAGTTCCCCGACTATGAACTTTGCCGGCACTTTCACCTGAGCCCCAGACCACGGGGCATTCAGTTCCCAGCTCCTGCAATTCATATTTAGAACTGTCAATTCAGAACATATCACTGAATTCAGCTTCAAGACAATACAGTGTATGTAAGAACTATTGTGAAATCAAGAATGTCATTTACTCTGAACTTCGAGTTTAAAATTGTCGAAACAGTCCAACTGTGTAGACATCTGAAAATTTGAATAATGACAAGAGGGTGTGGGAATTTTCTCATGTTTCTTTGCGACTGTGCTCCAGATCTATGGAACAACGTATGGAGGCGGCATAGGAGATGTCTAGAGGCCAATTACCTGTCTAAAGCGCGGTAAAAATTCACTCCTCCGGAGAATCCAGTCTGCTCAAACTTTTTGGTGTAGTAGTCCAAATCATCTTCTGATAACCAAGTCGGCTTATCAGCAGAATAGCCAAAGCCTTTACCTTTGGGAAAATAAAATGGTCCAGGAGTGCGGAATGCAAGAAAGTTCTTGAGAACTTCTTTGGTGCCAATCTTCGCAAATTCAGCTTCTATTTCCTCAGGTTCCTGAAACATTGTCATCCAACATTCCTGTCAGTTTGATTATCCAAGATAAAATTCATTTCTTGTAAAGAAAAGGCTACATCAAGTACCAGACCTATGATTTGAATCATTCACCCATGTCATTCTTACATCGAAGCTCCACGAGGCAAAACATGGCTAAACTACGAATAACATATGGTTGATTCCCTAAATTTTTCGTCTTAAAGTACGTACCCATTAACTGCCGCTGTCATTATATACTATTCATCTATTGATCTGGTGCAGAATTCAAGCAGACGTTAAGAATTTCAAAGATTATTATAGTATACAGCACTAACTAGGACTTGATTAATTCCAAGGAAATGATGAGATTCTGAACTAATTGAATCAATAATTTCATCAATCAATCAAAATAATCCAAATGATTTACCTCCACAAATTTTCTAATACCTTTTTGCCAGGTTCAAATTCTTCTTGAAAATCTGACATAATCAGAACCATACAGGGCCCTAAATAAAGGGTATCAATAAACATAAAATGGATAAAAATTTCTTCACGCCCAATTTCTCTTTCTCAGGTTTCTGTAAATCAAGTATAATTGCCTGTTCACCATCATCAAATTAATTCCTCATTATCTTGCTTAATTTGAGTGTGAAATCCTTCACAAAGAAACATCATAAACACAAATTGTGGGAAGGCAATCAAGATTTCATACTCAAAATCAATGTGATGTTCCCCCCAGTTGGAAGAACCCACTTAGAACACAGCCTTAGAACCAGTGTGTTCACAAGGCCGACTTTCTAATATCTATGTATGACATGGGACGGGCAACAAAGGAGGACTCAAAAGTAGTCGTTCCAAGCTCAAACAAGTATCTTAAGCATAAATTGTGAGAGAAAATAAAGATTCAATACTTAAAATCAAGATTGATGTCTCTCTCTCTCAGCTAATTCTCAGCTAACTCACACACGACAGACTTTAGAGTCAGTCGTTCCATACAGACGCCAGTTTGCAGAATAAAGTACCTGGAATCTGCAAATATAGTGGTCATCTCCATACAGACTGCGAAAACTGTTAACAGGACTCATTTTTGGTCTTCTTGGAGTAAAAGCAACACTCAAATTCACCAAAGCCTTCACCTTGTCAGGCCTGTATAAGCACAAGTGCCAGGCCATGTAAGCACCCCAGTCATGCCCAACAACAAACACCTTATCTGCTTCAGGTGCAATGGCATCAAGGAGAGCAATCAGGTCACCCACTATGTGAAGACTAGTGAATTTTGATGGGTCCTCAACTGGTGCACCAGTGGTGTCACCATAACCCCTCAAGTCTGGCGCCACAGCCCTGTATCCTTGAGCCGCCAGGTACAGAATTTGGTGGCGCCATGAGTACCAAAGCTCCGGGAAGCCATGTAGGAAGAGGACTAATGGACCCTCACCAAGCTCGGCTACGTGCATATTCAGGCCATTAACTGGTACGATCTTGTGCTCTATTTTTTCCATCCTCTCTCTCTCTCTCTCTGTTTTTGTGGGTATAAATGACTATTAATTGGAACGAAAACTACAAGAATTTGTGTACTAGGCCTATGAAAGGAAACGAGAACTCAACGGTGCTGTGCATTTAATCTAGTACAAAGGTTCAACTTTTGAAGAAGAGATCAGAAACAATCATTTATGGTGACATATGCTCTGACATAAACATTGACTTAATATTCTGACAATTTAAAATATAATTAATTTTTTTATCCAATTTTTTCATTCCACATCATTTTATGTAATCTCTGATGTACCATTTTTATGTACAAGTAGCATAATTCAAATCTGTGTTTGCTGATCATGTGTATTTTATATTTCGTTTTGCTTAATAGGGTTCTTGTGATTGGATTAAGGTTTAATCACTGACACCCCCCAACGGTGTTTTGTTTTCGGTATCTTGTTCGACATTTTCTTCAAAAGACTGATGACTCTCTTGCATTTGTCCCCGAGTTCTATTGTATCGACATGTCAAACAACGCTAAGACTCTAATTTCTTTCGTGCTAAAGTTGGCATTTTAACCACCTCGACTTTATCATTATACTCGGTGATTTCCATATTGTTGAACATTTTAATTCCATATCAAAATGCTTAATCGTGTATTTTCTTACATTCTTGATTGCCTTAACAGGAAAACAACAATTTCCTCCCCTCGTGTCTCCACCTAAAGCACTTCCAGATCCATTATTCGCTTCGGCTTCGGCTCCGGCTCCTTCACCTTCACCTTCACCTTCACCTTCTGGGTCAGGTGGTTTTCCAACGACACACTCCAACCAGAAGCCTTCGGTGTTACCTTCGTCCGGTGCAGCGCTGGGATTTCCACCCACAAATATACCAACTGGAAGTACATCTGTTGAATCTTCTGGGACTGGCTCCTTAGTGAACCCTTTTTCTATTATTTCAACCACATTTCTTTTAGGTTCTGTATTCGAGTTTCTACTGTCACTTCCATTTTGAGAGTTTTGTGGTGGAATTCTGGACTTTGTTTTTTCTTCCTTTTAAGGGTCCACCATTTAAACAATATTATTTGAAAATGGTATTTAATAACGCTTATAGCTTATAATTTAGCCCCTGCTTGACACCCGTTTTGGAAGAAAAATAATTTTTGAAATAGCGATTGATAGAAGATTGTGTGATTAAAAAGTAAGAAGAATTTTTAGATTTATGTGTAATATTATTTTATTGATAGAATGAGTGGTTGAAATGAAGAAAAAGAAATAAAATGAGAAATAGAATGAGAAATTAATAGGTTTCAAATAGAAGCTTATTTTTTAGTAGATTCATCTTCGTGAAATTTGTTACCTTAAATATTTACTTATAAGCAAATAGTTCATGTTTTCATAAGTTGTAAGTAGATTGTTTTGGTAGAATTGTAACTTTTAATTAAGTGTAAAATAAGTAGAATTGTAACTTTTAATTAAGTGTAAAATAATTACATTGTGACATTTGAGTAATAAATAAAGAACTACTTTTTGAAGCTCTTTTAATGAATTAGAATATATTTTGTAATAAAGCAAAAAAATATTATTTTATTTTCCACTTTTAAAAAGAAATTCAAGTATATATTCAAAACATTACCTGTTTTTATAGTTGCAAATAGTACATTGATCCAGTTCAAAACATTACCTGTTTGTCGTCTCTCCATCTACAATAAAAGTAAATCAGTTCCCCTATTCCACGTGTATCTCGTTAGTTACATTTCACAAGTTTCCTGTCGGGAATAATACCATTTGAACAACTAATGATTTCCTCGACAGATATGTCTGTCTCAAGCTCATGAGCATCACTCGCAGGTGTTTCTGAATTTGTTAAAGATTTGTCATCATTGGTTTTAGTAACATGATCGAGACACTTGCCATTTTCATGGCTAAAAGATTCGACTGTCCCAATTTTAATGTAGGATGCATCGTTCGAGCAATCAGGTACACTGGCGCAAAATTCAACAGCAGCAGGTTCGTTGAGATCCTGGAATTCAACCTCTGAGGAAACGTGAACTGCAGCAGCAAGAACTTGAATTTTTACCTCTGAGGGAACGGGGACTTCAGGTGCAGCTACACCACCAATATCATCGTTATGTTCTTCTTGCCTATTTTGATGCTCGGTTGGAGCTTCAGTCAACTCCTCATCTATAAAACGAGGATTGGATAATGCTAGATAACATTAATAGTGAAAGATAACCTAAATTCTTGTCCATTATATCATACTAGTCATGTTCAATAATACATATCAAACATGTAATATATGTAAATATAAGCAAAATACCAGTAGTAGCCCTTTGCCCTTCAGCGATCTGATGCTTCAGTAGTGGCTTCTGTAACATATCAGTCCCCGGGAACACCACCATACTGATGGACCTCATTTCTTGTCTCTTTGATTCTTCTAAGGGCATGAAATGAAATTTTTTTGTCCATGTTTCGTTTAGTTCGGATATTGCGGGTATTACCATTTTCTCAACGTTAAGATCACGTAGAACCTGTTGAAAAGTTTGAATGAAGCACAAAACTGCTGGAAACAACTAAAGGCCAGATGCAATCCAGAACTAATATTAATAATGATATCCTGTCACTCATATGGACAGTTTCTTTAGAATACAAAAACATGTCCCAACAACCTAAGTTTTTTTCCCTAATTTATCTTCAATCGTGATATTTCCACACTTATCTTGTTCATTCTAGTAAGACAACATATTCATCACACGATCCTTGTTTCCACTCATTCATCTCATGAACATTTTGTCTTTAAACTAAAAAGATTACGAAAAAAAAAAAAAACTCTCTTGCAATTATTTATGGATAAGCCTATGATATGTTTCAATTACTTCTCCCAGCATCACAAACTAGGCCAAAGACCTTAGCAGCTTATTGAAGAATATGGTATCAAAGTAAAACCCCAAGACTAGTACCATAGTATATCTTGCATCAATCAAAAGAAATAAAAATATACCATTTGAATTGCAGTTAGAAGCCGTCTGCACAATCCTTGGCGCCTATATGTATAACGCGTTCCAATGAAGGGCATCTCTGCTAACTGACTTCCATGGATCCTATTTTTAGACATCATAAATTCCAATTGTTAGAATCACTGTGTTTCAATTCATTTTTACCAACAACAAACATGCATGCACATTAAGGAACCACATCACATAATTGCCTACTAACGGGAGCACAGAACAAGCAACTCAGAAGAAAATTCTGGGCGACACAGTCATTAGTCGAAACATGAATAAAAAAACTCAATGTTTGACTGTATGTTCTCAAATTAATTTTCTGTAGACTTGAATAATTTTCAATCTCGTAGATAGCTGTCCCCAAATGTACAAGTATTGGACAAATATTTTCAGCATTCAGTAACTGTAGAAAGATATTATTAAAGATTGTAGATAGATAATATTGGACAGATAAAACAATTCTCCGACTGATATGACTAGGGGTTAATAAACCTGGAAATCTTAACGTAATAATGTAATCCTCCTAGCCAGACATGTCTCCCACACAGTGCCCAGATGCTTGTGGCTTTTAATTCTGCCATCTAAACCTTCTCTATCTGTTATATTAGCCCTTTTCATAGACTGGAAGAACTTCATATACTCAAATCTATTGTTCTATATCTTCATTCTAAATGGCTACAAGAAAAATTTTCAGTTTTTGTTTGTCTTTATAATCTCGTTTTTGCTTGTCTTTATAATCTCATTTGACATAGTAGTTAGAACTTACAAGGTAAATGACTTCTAGTATTATATACATAAAAAGCATGCAAGATCCTTTGTTAGTATGGGAAGAATTGATGAGATGGGCTGATAAATGGGGATAATCTTTTTAGGCGGTCAAATAATTAAGTTTGCAGTCCCTTTTTTGTTTTTTAAGGTAGATAACCCAACTAAGAATTCTCATTTATTATCATCAAATGAATAGCAACCACCCACGATTCTATTGTATTAGCACCACTGTCCTTGTTCACTTTATATCATTTCCTTTGCAATGAATAGATATCTTGCCTTGAATAATTTGAAAAAATAAGTATTGTAACCTTTTACCAGAAAAATAACAAACGATCAGAAAACACGTGCTAATCACCATATAATTGGCAAGAAAATTACAACAAAACGGCCACGGCATTACGACCAAAAAGGAATCCCATTAACTAAGTTTCCACCCTTTTGTTTACAAAACATGCCTGGACAACATATTTACATTTTGATAACTTAAAAGGAATATCAACTATAACAACAATATCTAATAAAGATCGTCAATATCTAATAAAGATCGTCAACATTTTCATCTTGGAAAATGAAGTATTAGTAGATACTCTTTAGGCAATAAAGGGAATTAAAATCAATTTTAGATAACCTTATAGAAGCCGCTGCAACAAGCTCGTCATCCTTCTCCAATATAATGGTATAGAAGCCTCCAAAGTTCAGCCGTCTAAAGTTTGACCTGATAACATGTAGCACATATGAAAGATCCATTTCACTTGGTTTGCAATAAAAAATGAATATATTAGATTGTCTGCAATGAAATTCATACACATAAATTACACTTTTTTCCTCGTGAAGTATACAACTTCAACTGCCATAGTCGTTCAGGGTATACGACACTTTTATCACTGTACATACAACCATCTAATGAGATGTCCTAAAAAGTCTTGACAGGTTTGCTTCTTCAAATATTTACACATGGAAACGAAAAATCACCAATCTAGAAAAACTTACACTACAGATCCGTGGAACTATATATCCAAAACCTGTCTTGTTGGGAAGTGAATTACAATCAAGTCTAGTTAAAGAAAAATTGTAAAATAACTGCATGATTGTTAGAATATTGGAGGATCTAGAGAACAGATTTTATCAAAAAGTTTCTATTTATCTCTTGCATCTTTATTAAAATCTCCACCTATTTGGAATGGTTGTGGAAGAACATGTGATAGTTTCATTAGAAATAAACTTTAATTTGATAGAAAGTGTAGCAAGATATTTGATTTTGATGCCAATTTATAACACATACATTATGAATGCTATATAGTTGGAAAACAAAGGGAAAGCAACTTCTATCTCACGCAGGGAGTTCCACGAGAAGAATATCGTTTATTTATTACCCATGATGTGCCATGAACCCCAGAACTGAAGATCAATGGCTGTTTTCTCGTGTTTCTTAAATGCTCCATTTTCGTGCATAAATCACATAACGTGCTGAATTCGAACATTAACATAGGTGAAATGTTCGGAAAGATGGATTGAAAAGTAGTCAACAATATTTACTTGACAGTATTAAGAAAGAAAACAAAGCTAAAATATTACTCTATTACTGTGTATCAAGCATGCGCAGAGTGCTTACCTGCAGCTGTAGACTACATTGTGAATCACATTTGTTTTACTTCGCTCGTCAATGATAGGCAAAAAACATTCATTCATAACAGAATATGCCACAGCTAACTTGGAATTGCTTTCAACCTCTAAAATATCACCACTAACAGAAGCATCACGACTTATATCACGCCGCTGAAGAATAGTGTAGTAATATTCTTCTTCTAGTTCCTGTCTAATCCCAAGAAGGGCTTGCAAACGCTCAAAAATCTGTGCACCAACAGTATTGAATCAAATCAGTGCCAAAATAAAATTAAGAAACTAATTGTCTAATTATCACTCAAGCTAAATATATAGAGCCTAACTTGATTAATGTTATAAACATGCATATATAAGATCAGAAAGATTTCAGAAAATCACACATCCAAAATAATAATCTAATAAGTAGCAAGTGAAGGTATATATCTAAAGATATTCTCTTCACGGGCATGATAGCAAGTTTTCTATTAAACCCAGCTTGTTCTCTCTTTCCATTGATCGTTAAGAATAGAATTAGGATTGCAAGATACCTCGTGGCAAACTAACTTCTCTGAAGATGTGACTACACCAGTGAAACAAAAGATTCAATGCATTGCCAAGCACATAAGCACTCAGTAAGAAGTATTTCTTGATCACAAAATTAAAGCCCGCATGAACCAAATGAGCATACATCAAGCAGTCACATCAAGAAAAGTATCTGACAAGCAAAAGTAGAATCGTGGAGGCAGGGAGTAGAAAAGGAAGCTTTAATTCACTGAACACATCCGTTTCTGTTACTTAACATACATGTCAGGAAAGTTATTAAGCATTTCCAATCCAGAAAAGGGCCGGTTCAGGGGAGTGCTTCGAGGAAATTCAGAAATGATTAGCAGACAATCCAACTAAATGCAGATCGAGTTCACGGGATAAATAGGGAGTTATACTCCTTATGCATTGCCCTTAATATTCAAGACTTACAAGTTACTATCTTCATGCATAGCCTTTAAATATTCAACACTTTAAGAACTTTCAACATGCAAATACTATTTTGGTAATGGAAATCAACAGCATTCTATTCTGAAGGCTTTACTTCAAGAGAATGATTGCAAAAGGTACGTAACGTTTCTGCAGCATGGGAGAGGCAAATAATAAGTTTCTTATATCATAATTTTCTATGCCTACATTCAATAGCATGACAAAAGCAGTAAGCCAATCTACATCACATGTCTTGAATTAGTAAAACCTCGCTAATCATCATCTAATATTGCTAGATGCTACCAAATATCAAGACTCAGCATGTGTCCACCAGATGGATATAAATTGCAAACATCTTTAAGAATGATATGGCAAACTGTAGTTCTAAAGCAATATGACTAGTAAAAGCTGATCAAAATGCCGTCAACGAAGGATGCATTTACATTATATAAACATCTTGTCCCCCCCCCAAAGAATGATATGATGCACTGCAGTTCCACGAATTAAGAAAAGTAAAAGCGGAACAAAATGTCATTAAAGATGGATGCATTAGTTATACCTTTTGACATTCCCTCCCACAAAAGGATGGATTGTTGTTGTTGTTCAAAACTATATCATTACCTTCAATACAAGGAACGTGGACTGCAAAACACAAGGATAGCATGTAATTAGTACAAGGCCACCTGTGACATGTGATAGGAAAAAAAAAATTGAGTGAGGAGCGTATGAGGAATTGAGAAACAATGAAGATATTGATCAATACATTTTTCCTCGCACAAACGGCACATTAACAATTCAGAGACAATTGAATGGCTATTGTCATCAGTTGTATAGGGATTTCCACCAGACGCTCCACAGTATTTGCAGGAACAGTAAGCACAGTACCAATCTCCAGAGGGGACCTTCTGCAAACCAAAATGGACGAGTAAGCACTCATCTGAAACTTAGAATTAAAAATTGAGGATCAAGATATGCCAATATTTGCAAGAGTAAAGAGTATTGGTCCTTTAAAATATAATCTATTTTAGATTCGATTAGCTTATGAAAAGATTTCCTTTTAGATACTCAACTTATCAAGCATTTAAAGTTGTGCCATAATTTGTATACAGTTTCAAAAGTCCTAAGTGTAAGTTTTAGTGGAAATCACTATTCTGCAATAGACCATTGCTCAACCAAGCAACACAGCATACTGGGGAATGCTGGGCTACAATCTTTCCATGTCACCAGGTTGCATGGGGACGCTGTTCTTAATTTTCATGTTATGCCTTGTGAGTGAAAGGCCTCAAACTAGTTCCAGTGTTTCAGAATAACTAGAGACTGACATACAAAAATGCTAGATTTTGTTTTAACAAGGAATATATACACAAGGCTAATAAGGTGTTCACCTACAACAGATAGAACTCTCAAATGCAGACTAATTTGATTGTTAAAAGGAACATGCTCGATCAACTACCTTTAGAAAATGACAGTTTAACTCTAGTTGCATTAACAGAATCATATCAAACAGCTAACAAGGGAAGATGAGCGTCAGAAAAGCATGAAAGGTAAGAAAACAAGGCAGCACATTCATACTTCAATACACAAGCAGCCTTGATGAAATGTTGATGGGCAACCATCACAACAGATCAAGTTGCCACCATCCCCACAGATGTTGCACGTGTCATCATTAGGATCATCGACATCCACGTCCACAGAAATAAATCCAATGTGGTCAGTTGCCAATTGTTTATTCCACGAATCTATGAGGCATTGTAAAAGAGAATTTCCGGACTCTAAATATATGCAATTATATGATTCTTGAGGTTCAATTTTAGCATGAGATTCAAAGTCACGTATTGTGTGTACTTTATCACAACAACTACAGCAAATTCCATCTCTTGTAATCTTTCCCTCGAGCATCACTTTTTTATTCCTGCCTCTCTTGTACTTCACCTTGCCTTCTGGAGGAACAGTTCCCAAATCAATCATCCACGTGAGCAAAGTGCGCTTCCCGTCATATAGTTCATAGTCATCTGATCCCTCCCCTGGTTTACGGGCCAACAGCGTCCTTATTCTGTCCTTGCTTGAATTTGACTTGATTCTTTTACCTAATGTTTTAATCTTAGATAAAGCCTTCTTAGGAATACCTTTACCAGTCTTTCCAGTACCTTTCCCTTTCTTCTTCCCTTCATCCTTCCTTACTCTGAATAGTGTGCTGAGTAACTCCTCAGGTATTGGACTAAATGCAGAAAGTTCCTTATCATCTGCTTTTCCATCTTCAATCCTCTTTTTGAGCACTATGTAAGCCAGGGTGCAGGACCAGTAAGCTCTTCCATCACGGCCAACATATACTGGATCGTTGTAATCTTTTGATTGCCTAGGCCTGTACTCAATAGTCCAACCTGCTTTCTTGAGCAGAGCAACTATTTGATCCCTCACTAATTGTTGTTGTTCCCTACGTCCCATTTCCTTTCCTTCTGCACTCTCCATTTTCTCAGATTCGCCGCGCTTAACAATGGTTCCCAAATAATAGGGATTGCTTTTTAGACTCTTTTCTCCACCATCAGTTCCAGCCTTCGCATGAGTACCACAAGCAATGCTTTTATCTATCTTGGGAGGTCTTCCAAGCCGAGCCTTACTCTTTTTATCCTTAAAAGCGACCTTAGAAATCCCATTTTCCATCTTTGGTGGTCTTCCACGACGCTTAGTCTTTTTCTCCTTAACGAGGATCTCTGAAATCCCATTCTCCATTTTGGGTGGTCTTCCCCGCCGACCCTTTTTCTTCTTACCAATGGCCCCTGAAATCTTTTCAATCTTGGGTGGTCTTCCCCGCCGACCCTTTACTTTTTTCCTACACTGGCCAGTCCCTTTACGACTCTCCTCTACATTATTCCGCTCCATTACCTCATCATCTTTATCTTTAATGTTCGAACCACAAACCTCATTATCAACTTTTATTTTTGGAGGTCTCCCTCGTCGGCCCTTCAATTTTTTTCTTATAGGGAGAACGGGCTCATCAACTAGATCGACAAGTACTTCCGTCTCTATGACTTGCTTTTCAGCATTGTTCAAAGCCATTGTCGTTGACCTCAAAACCCTCCCCACCCTCACAGTGACGCGATTTAACCCGTCCAAAGACCCCTCCTTTTCATTACCAGGTGAATTAGTCTCAACCCTTTTTCTTTTTTTCTCATTGGGTTCCTTGTTTAGATCAAGTAAATCATCATCCTCCATTGCTCCTTTTAGAGATACCCCACTTAAATTCAAATCCTCTTCCATCTCACCCATAAACAATAAACCTGCCCAGAAGAAAAACCAAAAAAAAGCATAAAACTCATAAAATTACATTAAAAGTTAAATCACAAATCAAACCCACAAAATAAACATGAACAATGAGGTATAAGCAAAAACACAATAAATCTTACCATCGATGTGTAGCGAAAATTGAACCCATGTAACACGAACAGGAGAGCTGCATCTATAGAATTTGGGTGCTTGGGCTAGAGGTGAAGAGAGAGAGACTTGACGTGTGAGGATTTGGGGGAGGACTATTTTTTACGGTGATTGATCGACTTGCTTGGTTTGTACTTTAGCAGGGCAGACTGTAGAGGGTAGATTTGTAATTTCGAAATATTTTGTTATGGCTAAACCTTTTTCCCTCCAACTTTAGTATTTATTTTATTAAGAAATTTGAACTTTAGAAGATGAGTTGACCATTAACTCCTTATGTAAATATTTGTTTCATGACCGGTCGAACCATCGGAGAAGGGATTCGGTCAGACTTTTATGGAGCGAACGCAGAAGATGTCAATGGACTGATCCAATTTGATGATTCTTGTAGTAAACACTTCTAATTGAATTCGGAGGAAGTAATTTAAGAACATGTTTGAGTCACATTTTTCTTTTAAAAATATATTTTGAAATAGTAGTTTGATGGAGAACGTATCGTTAAAAAAAGGAAATTATTTTGAATTTGCGTGTAAATTATTTTATAAAAGAATATGTGATTAATAAGAAGAGAAAGAAAAATAAATTATAATTTAATAAAAAATAATGAGGGGCAAACGGGTCGTAAGCTTTATTTACACGTCACTCCACGTAACAATAAAAGGATTGCGTTGAAAGAGGTGGACACACGGTAGCTTTCATTTTCAATTTCATGAAGAAAATAATTGACAATGTTGTTTTTCTTCTGACATGTTCTTCGTGTTGGAGGAACCGTGCTATAGAACCCGGGATTTAATCCCGGGTTCAAAGCCAGGGGGCACTTGGCCCCCCCCTCCCCCATTGGAAGGAGGGCTCATTTAATCCCGGGTTCTTTATCATTTCCCGTGTTGGAGACATCCTCGATAAGAATTTCTAATTTATCTGCTTTTAATTTGAGAGATCTAAAATTATATACTTATATAAATTTTGTAATAGTAATTTTTTTTAAATATGTGGTTAAAAAGTAATAAATTTTTTTACTTGCGTGCAAATTATTTTATTGAAAATATGCAGTTGAAAATGAATTTTTTTAAAAAAATTTGATCATAATGGGGCTCAAATCGAGCCATGGTAATGGAATAGATTCCATCTTCAATTGGGATTTAAAAATAATAATTCGACAAAATTCATTTCTAACCCTAGACTAGATAAGTGCCTCTGGCATTCATCGTTCGTTTGACTGAGTTTATTTTTTTATTCTTTTTTTTTTTGTAGAAGAATTTCGTCACTTTTACTTCTTCTTCTTCTTGTAAAAGAGTTTCATCAAGTTCATTTCATATGATTTTTACTCATTTTCGCTTTCTATAAAAGAATTTTCTCACTTTTGTTCATGCTTCTTGTAAAATAATTTCTTGAAAAATCATTATCTTAATTGAATAATGATATTTAACATAACTTATATTATAACACCAGTTTAGGTGGTGTTACGTGATATGTTAAATGAAAGACAAAATTAAGTAGCTCATTTAAGCCCCGTTTGGCTCCCACTAAATTATAATCAATTTTTTTCTCCTTTCTTATGAATCACACGACTCTAACAAAATAATATTACATGCTAACCTAAAAAAGTTTCTTTTTCTTGACAACACATTTTTTTTAAAAAAAAATACTATTCCAAAAATTATAATCTTATATAATGAGGGTCAAATGGGGCCAAATGTATTTATTATTTAATACCACGTTAACGTAATCAATATTCTAAATTGCGTTACTCATCTTAGCTTGTGTTTGAGTCCACTTTTTTTTGTAAAAAGTAGGGTTTGAACAGTGACTGTTGGGGGAATGTGTGGCGAAAATGTGATGTAAATTTTTAGATTTATGTGTAATATTATTTTATTTGGAGAATGTGTGGTTAAAATGAAGAAAGAGAAAAAAATGAGAAGGAGAAGTAAAAGTAAAAGTTGAAAAAAAAGTGAGCTCAAACATAAGCTTAATTACTGTTTGAAAATTATACGAACGAGCCTCAGAAACAAAATGGCGTCCAAAATAAATAATGCGGTTTGATTATTTTATGCAAAATCCAAAATCAGAAGGAACGCATCGGCATTGGGCAGCAAAAAGATTCACACACACACAAACAATCGTCAAACGTAGACGTAATGCGGAGTCACGCGTCCTTGGAGGTGGCGAAGACGGTGTTGAAGGTGGCCGACGTGGCCTGGACCGCCGTTGAAACCCACCAAAGGGAAACGCCTCTTTTGCAGCCGCCACCAGGCAAAGAAGATTTGGAATTAGAATCCTTACGCTCCGAAAATCAACGCCTCCGGAATTTACTTCAACAAAATCTGACCCTCTTCCGAAACATGTCGTCGGCACCTTCTTTATTACAGAATTGCCCTCCCGATGTACAGTATTTGCAGTTTTACCCTCCTCTCTTTTGATTTATTTACAATTTCGAGGAAAAGCTAATAAGGATGCTGGTGATTTTTATTCTATTTCTTTGAAAAAAAAATCGATTTAATTGCAGTTGCATGAGCGCCTTTTAGCAGCTGTGAATTCTGGAAGCTTCCTGGATCAACTTGAAAATCAGCGGCAGAAATCTATGGAGGGTGCTGCCTGCAAGTTTCCATTCAACGAGCCCTCAGGTTTTTTAATTTTCCTTTCTAATTTCTATACTTTTATCTGCATAGTTTCACATACATAGTCTATTTTATTGATATGTTCATATTCTTTATAAATAACGCTGAGAAATGTACAATTGCAGAAGGAAAATAGTTTTTAATGGAACAATTATTCTTCCGGTGTTTTCTCATTCTGCGCTGTGCATTTGGCTGCCATAAATTTTTCGAACTGTTTGTAGCAATATACATATCCAGATTGTTCTGGAAAGTATGGAACAGTAAAAAATTAATATTTGATGATTTTGTTCGTCTTTTTGTAAATGTGATCAGATAAAGATTTGGAAAAAGTGGAGATTTTGATTAATGCTGGTCAAGAAGAGCCGAGTTGGTGGGTCTGGGTCACTGAGGACATGGTTCCGTGCAACACTGAAGAGCGGAGTGAAATTGATGATGAAAATTATGTAGTTGTGAGCGAGGAGCAAGTGGTGGATGGGGTGGCCAATTTCATAGCTAGATGCTTGGTGGCCAACCCGAAAGCTCAGGTATACAGATTAACAATGAAGCTTCTAGTTGTTCTTCTGCTAATGGTGGATGATTAATTATCTTGTCGTCTCAAAATGCAGAAATTGACTCCTGAGCAGCTGCAGGGAGGTATATACTCCTTTTCTTTCTCTTTCTTTATTAGTTTTGCCAGACAGATGCCATCACTAACTTTCTTCTTTTCTTGAAGCCTGTACATAGAAAGTGAAAGATGGAACATGTCAAAATGGCAATAGATAATATAATTTTCTCTGATGAGAAAACCTTGCTGCTTTATTGATCTCAGCATCTTATTGTATACCTAAAACCATTCTAATGATTGTCTTAAATGAACACCATGCTGATCTAGAAAAATGAGGAGACAATGAAATACCAAAGGATATTGAAATTTACGTGACATTGAACTAATGATGTCAAATATTATATTACTGAATTGAAGATTTAGTTGGATAACCATACATCTCAAAAGGGTGCCTTTTTTGTAATTTCTGTAAAAGGTTAGAGAGCAGTTCTTGAATGCTTAGAAAGGGTAGTTTTTGGTTTATATTAGTTGTTATCTTCAAATATGTCTTGTCAACAACATTGGTTAAACAGAGGAGGGATAAATTTAGGGGCCAGAAAGAGCAAAGATCAAGGAATTAAGTAAAAGATTGGTAAGTTTATCCTTTTATTAATCTATATTTTGAGTAATGTGCCATTTTAAGAGAAGAATGGTTAACTTACAAGTTCTAAACTGACAAAACACAAAACTTGGCTGGGGTAACTATGTAAATATTCATGCTACTATGGCCATGCTTGTTTCTGATTAAAATCAGATTTTAATCTAAGTTAAAGTCAAACAATTAATATTAACAATATCTTTCATGGTCCCACAGCTTTTCAACTACACATTTTAAAAATTTCTATCACAATCTATTAAAAATCTAATTTTAATCCCCACCAAACACCATCTATATATTTGTGCTGTAACATGTCTTCTCAATCAAGATGGATGAGATGACGTAGACTTTTAAGGATAATCTCTACTCAATAACAAAAATGGACCTATTGTTCAAAAGTATCCGTGTTACCAATAACACTTCAATTGATGATCGTCATTTATATCGTTACATCACAGAATATGAATTGCCTATTTGCCCTAGGTTTTGGAAAGAAAAACAGTATTCCACAACGATATGTGAAATATGAAATTATGTCAGTTTCTGAATGAAGAATTTGAGGAGGAGATGGAACATGTCAACATGGGAAAGATGTTGAAGTTTCCCTTGATGAGAAAACCATAATGCTGATTTTTTTTTTAATAATCATGGACGTCTGGGTCAGCTTCCACGTACCTCGACTAATCCCACGGAGCCTTGAAGTTTATGGCTGGGTACTCACTTCAATGGCCCTGAGGGGACTTGAACTGGTGACCATGAGGAGTAAACCCAAAGCCTTGCCAATTGAGCAATCCCTCTAGGTTATAATGCTGATTTTTTATCCCAGCATCTTATTATATACCTAAAGCTATTCAAAATGATTGTTATGACCGAACACTGATGAGGATATGCTGAATTAGCAAAGGATATGGAATTTTATGTGACGCTGAAATAATGATGGCAATTTGATATGGATGAATTCAGTATTTGGTGGGCTAAGTATACTTCTCAAAACAGTGCGTCGTGTAATTTCTATAAACAGATTAGAGGGCATATTATTGTTCTTATCAAAAGCAGTCCCTGAATGCTTAGAAAGGTAGTTCTGTTTTTCATCAGTTGTCAGATTCTGTTATATTCCACTATGTCTTGTCAACAATATGGTGAAACACAGGAGGGATAAAATTATGGGGTCCAGAAAGAGCAAAGAGCAAAAAATTAAGTGGAAGAGTGTAAAGTTCAGTGTTTTGCTCAAATTTATTCCGAAATATGTACCAGGTTAAGAGAAGAAGGGTTACAACTTGCAAGTTCTAACTTGATAAAGCACGAACTCGACTGGAGCATTGTATGTGTACAATGAATATTAGTATGCCCTTGCTTGAGCTCCATTATTTAAAACAAAAAAATGGATTTTGGAATAGTGTTTTTTGAAGAATGTGTGGTTATAAAGTAAGGAGAATTTTTGAGTTTATGTGTAATAATATTTTGTTGAGAGAATGTGTGGATGATAAAAAGAGAGAGAGAAATGAACAAAAATTTAATGGGGGCCAAACATGGGCTATGCTTTTTCTTGAATTTTCAGTTATATGATTTTTAACGTGCTACAGCACATTTTATCCATAAAAGTATTATTCCAAACTAGCACACTATTTATTCTTCGCTGTGAAGAGTAGGTTCGGTTAAATTATAGCAAGGATTATCTATCAGAGAATTTGCAAAAATATTTACCAATTATAGAATGAAAATTACATTTCCTGGCTTAAAGAGTTTTGGTGCAGCAGGAAGTTTTATATGAAAACAAATGTTCCGGTGACATTTAAAGCAAATTATAATGCTTCTGTTTCAAGTTTTTGTGTTTCTTTGTCTCACATGCTTAAACCAAGAAATGGACAAAATTATGCTTTGCTCGATCAGATACCTTATTACGTATCTATTGGATCTGTGAGATGATAGTCACATTACTGGTCTGCCTTCACAAAAAAAATTGTGTAGAAGCCCCCAATCCTAACATGCAAAAACCCCACAACCCCAATCCAAATTGGGAACTTCTTTTCCTTTAAGCTAGTTTTTCCTTCAACTTTGTTGCATGTCTTGTTTGATTTGTATTCATTGCAATCTAACCGCTTGCAGCTATCACAAAAGCATTGGAAGGCATGAATAAGGTGGAGAAGGCAATAAACATTTGGCATGCTGGAATGATGTTGTACACCCTGGGCATGTGGGGACTTGCTCTAACTGGGTAAGTTCTTGACCATACCATACTGGTTCAATTGTCGAGGTTAAAATATTGTACTTCACTCAAAACTAACTTAAATCAATAAAACTTACTGATCCAGGCATGCAGGTGCCAACAGTTACTAAACACGAAATCTTTAACTGTTAATCCAGTACGCAATGCTAATATCCCAATATCACAGCTATTTTGATATCAATCGCTATTAGATGTGTGGAGTAATAAAACATAAAAGCTCGCTTAGTAGATGTTATTAAAGAGCTAACATTGAAAATGAAGAAAATTTCAGGATAAAAAACGATGAAGAAAGAAAAGATATGTGGGGTTATGTGGACATGGAATGATCTTTCCGGCACTTCATTAGTTTGAATTTGCAACTTTCAGATTTACATTCCTCAAATTTTGTTTCCCTCGGTGATTCATTGAGTATCAAGCTGTTAGTTCTTGGTTATCAATCCTGACATCCAGGTTCTGTTAAATGTTGAGAGTTTTCGCATTTTGATGTGACTGGAATTGATATGGAAAGTTGAGACAATATACCTTATGGGTATCCCGGTTTTCCAGCTTCATAGTATATAATGCATTCATAGTTAACAACAGCGAGTGATGACATGCTTACCTGATCTTCCTCTGTGCAGTTTGTACAAGAGTCGAGCCGTTCTGAGACTTGCTGCAATGGGGGTGCATACTTCGAGCAAAGCAGTACTGAAGGTCCTCTGAATGTAGCTTTTTTTCTTTATCTGTAACACAAACGGTTCTTGAACACAACCATTTAGCAACTTTCTGTGTTTGTATACAACTGTGAATAGAATTGGGTTTGAAATTGTCTAGTGAAGTTTCTTATGTTAGTCACTTGTAAAACTACATCATTTTATCAAATATTGTGAATTGTTTGTTGTACTTGTGGATCTGAAAGAAAAGTGTAGAATCGAGATCACAGAATGAGTATACTTCCAATGTATAATTTTTGTGCTAAATTGATCGAAGTGCTATAGGGGAATTAATCATTAACGAAAATTTCAATGGTGATTGATGGAGATTCTAATGGGAATCAATGTGGGTGATTTTAACGGAATAATCAACAACAATACTATTATTATCACCTTCAAGTTCATCAAGAAAGTATCGTAGACGATGTCAGTAACTACCAACGATTTTTCAATAGCTAATGAAAGCAGTCGATATCACAATTGGAATTTTATTCTTTACATATTTTACTAGTTCATTACATCTAAGTTCAATTTTTATTTTTATTTTTGTAATAACCTCAAGATTATTTTCATGTGTTATTTTATTACTAAAGGAATTTTTCATTGATATTTATAATTTTTTTTTCTAGTACTATTTATTGATGAAAATATTATCGATAAATCAAATTTATTTAAATATTTATATTTTAAATGTTAGTAACTAAAAATCGTTAAATAGCATAATATTTTATTATTTTTATTTAACCCACTTAAATTTTTGAACTAATATTAAATTCTTTTATATCTTATTAATTGAACAATGAAATTCCCATTGATAAATTATATTTGTTAAGACAATTTTTCAAATTATTACCAAGAAAAAACCTCCACCAGTAATCATAAATTACTATTTTTAATTTTTATTTAGTTTCATATGGAATTTTCTGTTAGTAATATTTATTATTTTAACTGCCTTATTATTTAGAAAATAATAATTATCACCCATGAAAAACCTCCTTTATTAATCATATTTTTATAAAAAAAAATTTCCTATATATTTTTCTGTCAGTAACATTTATTATTTTCTTTTTATTATTTATATAGTGGAAGAATTTCTTTTTATAAATAAAAATTATTAAAAGTCATAAAAATTAGCAATGAAAATGATTTGGAATGCAAATATTTAAATTTTGGGTGCCTTACTTAAGCTCCTCAAATGTTTGAGGCCATTATTTTAAAACTTATTTTTCTCCAAATTTATTTTCAATCATACATTTTCTTAATAAAATAATTCTAACCGTAAATCCAAAACTTTTTTAATACTTTTCACTCGCTACTACAATATCTATTTTTTCAACCAAATGAAACTTAAAAAGGCTAAATAAGCGACCTTAGGCAATCGCCTAATTTGTCTATATCATATAGTAGGACCACGAGACTTGTCTTGGGTGGCCAACCCAAAACTTAAAAAGTACATACTAACTTTTCATTCTTTAATCTCACTAATCATACACATCACAAGATAGTATTTTGTATAAGCTAACTAATTCCAAGCTTACAAGGTTAGAGAGAAAATGCCAGGTCGATCAATTTTGCTATTTATACATGGTGAATCATCCTGTACAAGCGTCAAATGCAATGTTGGCAGCACCGCATTGGCTGCCAACACTGCATTTTTTGGGCAGTACATACAGCATACCTCCGATCACAAATGCTAGTCGTGGGTCCATCTTCATATTGTTAGACCTCAACCCACTTATATAAGCCGAACGTCCTCAAATACAAGTAGCCCCACGTACGTAATAATCCTAAACAAATGACTGGTATTTTTCTGAAGCCAAGACTTCATCTTCCCCGTTTCAGGCATTCGTATTTTGAAATGCTCTAATACGAAAGAACAAAAATAAACTGAGATAATTTGGTCATATTTTAGCTTACAATGGCTCATGTCCATCCTTCACTAATAATTTTAACGTACAACATAGTTCACTACATAGGAATAATTTTAAAGACAAAAAGAATCTAATACAAATCTTGCAAGTCAAACTTATTTTACCTAACATGATTTTCAAAATTTTCTTTTCTGGCAAGTCTAACTTGCACACACTGTTAAAGATGAACTCTTCAATAAGATAAATTGTATAGTAGCAGAACTCGAGGATTTCTCGCTAAGAATCAAAGAAAACACCAATATGAATTCCCATTAATGCCATTTCATGTCATAAGAAATAAAGCTATCTTACGGAACACACAATAATCATTGCGCAACGAGGTGATCAACAGCCCAGAAGTAAGTTCCTACAATGGCAAACGATGCAAGTCCAGAACGAGCCATCCGCAGCCATACGCCATTCATCAGTAAATTCCTATCTGCAGGGTGGATCCCGGTAAGTCTCTCAAATCTCTTTCCTGGTCTATTCCATTTCAGGAGTTTCCTCTCCTTCGATACAAACTGGGGGGAAAAAAACAATTCAGAAGTGACTATGTTACTGAAGGGGCAAAACCTGTGTATATAGTTGCAGGCAAAAGTAATTTAACGAAAATATACAACTCTTCATGAAAATCGTGAAAATCAACTGTCACTGACAGATTTTCATTGAAATATGTCGTACTGTCATTGTGAACAAAAATGTTAGTTGTTCACAAACAAAAAAGAGAACCCAACAAAGCATTGAAGAATCGTGTAAGGTACAAAATCTTATCTTGATAGGCGCTGTACCTTAGGGAGCACAATGCACTGCGATCGACTTTTGGCAGTGTCGAAACTATGAGAGGCAGCTGCAGCTATTGACCCCGAAAGTCCAGCTGCAAGACTAACAGCTACTGGAGACAATGGCCCAATTTCTTCATCAAACCTGAAGACATTTTCTGAATTACGTAAATAAAAAATAAGGCAATTAAGAAAGCATTTGAAATACATTTTGCACTTATCTCCTAAGAAATTCATAGACAGGTGCACACACATTCAAGTCACAAACTACAAATGCTAAAATTGCATTAACAATAACCTTGTAAACAAGTCAAGAGGGAAAAAAATTACGTTCTATAATTCATAAAAAATTTACTGGCAAAATGTTACTTAAAGAAATTTTACACAATTGGCATGGAAGATGATAAAAATTGATAAGCCCAAGAAAATTAGTTAACAGTGCTCAGCAGTGATCAAAAAGGCAGAAATTTAAGTTAAACCAACAGTAAAATGTTAAATACAAATTGAAAAACTGGCAAATGAAAAACCTGGGTATGGGATCCATTCCAACTGCTTTCCATTCCAGCATCGCTCTGTCTAAAAATTGCCAGCTTGAAAAAAATACACCACCAAAAACGGAATCTCGGACTAATCCAGGTCTAAGGCCTCTCCATAGAGCACCCCATCCTTCCAAACTGATGACATCAGATGGCCTTCTAACATTACTGACAGGTGGAGGTCTCCCAGATCCTGTCATCATCCATGGATATTCTTTCAATGCATCTATTGTATTGGCATGTTTATTTCTCAAGGTGGACAAAATGCCGACCGAGTTACTCATTGCCCTCATGTCCAGTGAATATCCAGGCAGTAACCTTGCAATTAAAGGAGGATCAGCACTCATTTCAGCAATGGGTGGAGGGCGCGAAATGCGCGAAGCAGAAGCCACCTGGGCACGGAGTTTAATAAGTTCAAATGGAGAGCTTACAAGAGACTCCACACTTCCAGCAGCAAGTCCTGCCATTAGAGCTTCAGAAACGTGCACATAATTGTCTTCACGACCATCTGACGAAGAAGAAGTGAAAGCAATGCATTATCTTTAGTATAAAACAATGCATACTTAAAAAAACCAGAAGTACGAAGTCGCAGACCATCATTCAAACGAGACATTGTCTATTTATTTCAAACAAACAAAGTATATTAGAGAAGAGCATGTGCATGCTTCTGTGAAGACAAAAAAGGGGGTCATCCGCAGCATCCAATTAGAAACAAGCTTCAATAGCCACTAATCGAATGACAATAAGCACATGCAGTTCGTCTCAGAACCTTCATCTAACATGGTGATTAATATTGTCCTTCATACACAACAAATTCAAGTCCCATGCTTCATTGGAAACTACTTCCATTATTATTACAATGCCCGACTCAGTTTCCTGCATTTTTTCAATGTCCAAAGGGACCAAATCACTGCAATTTTCTTTCTAACAAAATTAATTTTGATGCTAACTCAACTGGCAAGTGACAAAATATGTAAACAACATCAACAGGGATGGCTGCATAAATCTTTTCTTGCGCTGATGAAACAAGCAAACGATGAAGAAAAACTGAAATATACTTCACTGGATTCTTAAATATTTGTGCAAGTGATCTGAACGTGTACATATATGTACACGATAAATGATTGCTTGTTCTGCAAGGGATAGTTCTGTCAGTCTAGTCCCAAAATAACCGCGCCAAACTCCATTGTACTCAAGCACTATAAATTGCAGAACCTCCCTTTTGTTAAGGGTAAAATCCACATCCATTAAATACCGAAACTATAACCAACATATAAAAACTTGGTTTTATCTTTAAACATCAACCTTGTTATCTTTAACATGACCCCACAAGATGGTGGTTCATTATATCAAACTAATATTTTAATTTGAATGGTTGTTTGAGTTTTAGAGGGACCAGAGTACTCGTATGAGCATAATGAATTCTGATAAAGGTCAACCTTGTTAATAGGAGTAGTCCAATTTCTTATATGTTGTTTATTTGTTTCATCTTTAATCAATGTAAAATATCACCTTTAACATGTCACCACAGGATAGTAGCTCGTTTGAACACATCATGCTTAGAATCTGAATTCTTGTTAGAGCTTTAAACGAATCGATTTGCTCGTTTGATTTTAATTGACCTCCGACACCGAATTAAGAACTAGGGTTCCAACTAAAAAGATTGACCTTATTAAGAGGAATAGCTTGAACCCTTATATGTTGTTTGTTTGTTTCATCTTTAATCGATATATATTAACACCTTTTGCTTTCTACTATCTTGTTTGAAAACTCTGCCATTACTACTTGACTTTCTTACTCACCAGATACTTTTTGGGTGAAAAATAAAGATAAATATCAGGTCTATCTTCCTCACAACTCTTTGTCTAAGACTTATTCTTAGCTACCCAATCTCATCTCGCACTTCATATTTTCACTAAATAGCAAATTTTTGAGTGAACATTTTCATATCATGCACAATTTCAGAGCAGTGTCTTTATCATAACAAGAAAGTGCTGCATCTTGCATGCAGAACTAATTGGATATCAGGAGCTCATATAGAGAAGCCAAAAATAAACACAAAAAATGCACAAAAATTGGATAGTTTACCTTTGTAGAATGCTGTCAATATCTCATAAACACCAAAGCGAAATCCCAAGCCCAATGCTCTACCAGTAATCAACCAACCAATACCACTGTACAAACCTACAATATTTACGAAGGAAAACTCTGTTGAGTTGACCTTTGAGAATCAAAAATATTTCAATTTTTTATTAATGAATAATACATTCAGATAAACGAAATCATGAATAACAAATGCAAAAAGATAGGGATACTGAGAGCATGACTAGACTAACAAAGGGAAATAAAACCCTTGTTGAACCTCAAATACCATTTAGGGTCTGTTCATTTTGCAGAATTTTGCCTCTCAAGGATCCATAATAAAAACACCCAAACGAGTGAGAATGCTCAAAACATCAAATTCTTAAGCTCGAGGAACAATTGAAACCCTTTTTTTAACTATATGAAGCAATACATTTAAATATACTAAATTTGAGTTAGAGCTACAATTTTTTTAGAGATCCTACATATCTATGATTTAAGAATCCACACATATTTGACATTTGACTGGAGCAAGTTTTCTTGTATTTGCTAGCAGTTAATTCCTTCACATTTTTTTGCCTCAACTCCTAAGATTCAGGCAGACCCTTATTTTCCTATTGTCTAATCTTACTAATTTTGCCAATTGAACAATATTGTTACATTTGAATGCATATGTGCATGCACATAGATAAGATATCGGACATGAGAAACTATATCACTTCAAACTCGAAGTTTTGATGCTGTTCCAAAAGTTGAAGTTCTTAACATAAGTTGGCAATTGTTAAATTACCTGAATATCCCGAGATAGCTCGGACTCTATCGAGAACCTGAGCCATAGATAACTGTTTCCCAGAACCAGAGCCAACCTGTTTTTTGTGGTACATAGAATTACATGAGTATGAATATTGACAGAGATAATGAGGGATATGCATGGGTGTATCCTGTATGTCGAGACAAAACGTCTATTTGAGAATTTCGTACCTGCAAAAGGACTTTGAGAGTATCAAGAGGGTAGGAGAGAGCAGTGCCTAATGCCACAGACCCTACAGCAGCAACTGCATGGGTTGCAAGTGTGTTGCTCTTCAAAAATTCATCCATCTGATTCCCGATGCACTTGCACTTGCAACACTTTCGGTATTAACTAAAATTCCACATTCAGATAAGGGGAAGAGCAATTACTTTCACGCGCTCAAATTTAGATGCCCTTCTAGATCTTACAGCTTTGGTGTCCTCGAAAATGCGTTACCTCAGCTCCAAAATCATTTATATTTTGCATGAAATCCTAATCATGGAAATAAAATCTACTCATTACAAGAGAAAAACAAGAATTTCATCAGATCAGACTACTAGCCAATTTCATAAAGACAACAAATGCTTCCGCTTCACCATCATGGCTTGTAGTTAACCAATGCGACAATTTTGACATTTGCCAATCAAACCACAAGGGTATGCATAGATTGATCGTTTTGTCAAAATCTTTTGTTAAGCATCATCGGATGGTAAGTTTACCACTCACTCCAATTGAGAGAGTAAAATGCTGATGTATATAAACACTACTGTACAAGCATCACATATGAAATCTTCGATTCACCAAACATCTTTCTTTGGGCATCATGCAGTGGCAAGTTTTCCACTCAATGCAACTCAAAGTAAGTGAAAAACTATAGCAAATTGATGTTTGTTTTAAAAATCGACCTGGGCATGGACTCAGAAAAGAAAAAGGGTCGACCGGGGTCAAACCGGTGAAAAAAATTTTACAAAGAGAGAGAGAATGAAATACAAGTTTTTTATTCAAATTACAAAAAATTGTATTAGGCTATTAGCTACACAAAATATATAATTAAGAAAAATAATCAAATACAATCACCAAAGTAAAGTGCTACTCAATCCCATTACACAATGTAAACTAAGTCAACAACATTAAGTAAAGAAGCACTTCAGAGTAAACAAACTAGATAGAAGACAAATGAGATTTAAATTACTGTAAGAGCAAGTTTAGAAAATAAAATTCACGGTTCCATGAAATTCCATTATATGGTTTCTCATATATCTGAAATCCAAGGCTCATTCTGTTTTGCTCATTCTATTTGGTTTATCACTGAGTTCTTCACTTGGTTCTCTCCAGCATCAGTATTAGGCGTTCAATAGTAGTGTAATACACTGCCAATGGACTGGAACGCTGCCTGTTTGGTTTAGGGTTGCTTGAAGAAAACACAAGCTCGTTCATTAATCTGGTATGGATGGTATTAAAAATTAAAAAGGTGTATCATATCTGTACAGCATACTGAAAAGGTACATCATATCTCTCCAGCATACTACTTGACTAATTGTAGGTCTAAAACTCATCACACAGATCATCTAAAAAAAAAAAAAAGTAAAAAAACAGAGCGACAATAAAATTTTCTCTCAATTTTTTTCTTTATGGGTTAACCAACTATGCTTCTGCAAGGTTAAGTAAAGAACAATGAGACGAGGGCATGTAAAAACTATATTAAGCGGTAAAACATAGCAA
Source organism: Fraxinus greggii (assembly GCA_903798315.1). NCBI lineage: Eukaryota > Viridiplantae > Streptophyta > Magnoliopsida > Lamiales > Oleaceae > Fraxinus > Fraxinus greggii. Next base: position 31,220 of record CAIGRK010075034.1, read on the forward strand.
AAGAATTATAATGTAAATGATATGAGAATGACAAAGAAAAAGTAGTACATGTTGTCGCCCCTTATGATGTAGAGAGCCAACACAAGTTGCTGTACACCTTCCTCCAGATTAGAACAGGGACAATAGTATTACAAGAAAATCAACCTTATGGAACTACACGACTGTGTTAAAACTTTTCTAATGTGCAATGTTATGAAAATGGATTATTTGAAACCTAAGAAATATGGAATAAATAAATAAATAAAATCGAATTTAGATCAGAAGATCAATTTTTCGGGAAAAAAATGGAACACAATGAAAAAATCAAGTTGTTCAAGAAAAAAATAAAACCTTCGTAACCCAATACATGAAGAACACAATCAGCCAAAGAATTAGAATGTGGAATCAAGAATCAAGAAGAGAAATTAGGAAGAAATAATTAGTGTTTTAAATCTTGCACAGATAACTCAGAGGAGAGAAGAAACAATTGTGGTGTAAATAAGGGTTTCAATTTCAAATGTTTAATTAAGAGCCAAATCGGATTGGTTTTGAGTCAGGTTCTCGATTTTTCTGATTCAATCGATCAGTCAGATCCCATTTTCAAATTCAAAACATTTAAAAGATACAAAAATTGCTCACTTCTCTAAATATGATCCCTGCTGAGTTTACATATGTACAATCTGGGTAAAAGCTGGTCATTTGGTATTTAATCTGTAGAATATAACCATTCAAAGCTGGGACAGAGGAAACAAACAAAAACTACTAAAAAAGAGTAAATGAGTATGCAAAATAAAAATGGAAAAAAAGTATTCCAAATCTAGAGACCATTTGGAATCATCACGACAAAATCATTACGACCGTCCACAATCACAAAAGACCCAGATGTCCATTCAAAAGTTAAATCATTGTTTTGAGTAAAAATTCCACGCGCCTTAAATGTTAAAAAAAAAAAAAAAACAGAGGAAAAGAAGTAGCAGCATACTATCATTGTGCTTTATCAAGTAAAGAAAGTCAAATGAAGAACTGAAATCAATCAACTTGAACATAAAAAGTTCAGAAGTCAGCATGGTCAGTCGACAACATACCAAAGGAGGGGCTATGCATTCTCCATATATGATGATATGCATTCCATAAAATGCTCCATGACCAGTTCTCTCCCTCAAGAGACGCCACTTCCTTGGAGCCTCTAAGTTGATTGCACCATCTTCACTCAAGCATTTCTTGTGCCATTCGTATGGCTCCACTGCCAAAAACCTTCCAGCCTCATTGCTAGCCATTAAGTAATCCGTCTTCAGAATCCAACTGCAAAATCAATTTACAGTCACGAACTAAATCAACAATGAGCAGATTTAAGAGCATTGCTTAATATAGGATATACCTTCCAGATGCTGCAGCAGCAAAAAACTTTTCAGTTCTTCTTATAGGATCGGGAACAAGGAAATGTGTAGCCTGATATGACCACTGGTGAGAATCTCTGCATACTCGTCCTTTCAAATGCCTTAAAACCTGCCGAAACTTTTTCTTTTGTAGCTTATGCCCACTCAATATAAAACATGCAGGTTCACTATTCGCCTTTACGATTTGTACCCCCTTCACTGAATCTGAGTGAGCTGTGTTCATCCCACTTTTCAGAGGCTTTTTAGAACATCCAAGCGCCAATTCCCCAGCTGCTTTTGTATCCATGCTCACATTTTGACCCCCAACAGTAACAGTTTCATTTTCCTGCTCTACATTTATAGAGCATTTTAACTTCTTGGATGGTCTTGCCTTGGTTTTATCAATCAAGGAGATAGTTTCTTCGTCATCCGCTTGTGTCTTCTCTACATTCTGTTTGATGTTGGATCCATCCTTCTGAGCATCGTCCTGATGACTCTCCAACATTTCTGTCATTAAAGACGCCTTATTCTTAGTTTTAGTTAAACTATGCTTCTTTCTCTTGGTTACTTTTCTCTCTCTAGCATCTTCTACAGATCTTGATTCGCTCAATCCAGTTTTCTTGCCACAAAAAGAGTTATTAACTTCAGTGTCATTTTCATTAGCCCCAGATTTTGCATCCATTTTCAGTGTTCTTGCCTTGGTTTTATCAGCCAAAGAAATAGTTTCTTTGTCATCAGCCTCTTTCTTCTCTTCATCCTGTTTGGTATTGGATCCATTCTTCTGAGCATCCTCCGGATGACTCTCCAACTTTTTTGTAATTAAAGATGCCTTAGTCTTACTTTTAGTTAAACTTTGCTTCTTTCCCTTGGTTACTTCTCTCTCTCCAGCATCCTTTACAAGTGTTGATTCGCTCAATCCAGTTGTCTTGCCACAAATAGACTTATTAACTTCAGTGTCACTTATATTTACCCCAGATTTTGCATCCTTTTTTAGTGTTCTTGCCTTGGTTATATTAGCCGACGAAATAGTTTCTTTGTCATCTGCCTCTGTCTTCTCTTCATCCTGTTTGGTGTTGGATCCATCCTTCTGAGCATCCTCCTGAGGATTCTCCAATTTTTCCATTGCTAAAGATGCCTTAGTCTTAGTTTTAGTTAAACTATGCTTCTTTCCCTTGGTTACTTTTCTCTCTCCAGCATCCTTTACAGGTCTTGATTCGCTCAATCCAGTTTTGTTGTCACAAACGGCCTTATTAACTTCAGTGTCATTTTCATTTGCCCCCGATTTTGCATCCTTTTTCTTCACACCTTTAACGGTTCCATCAGCTCGCTTGGCTACATCAGTAACATCTACCCTTTTATCTGCGCGCACATTTTCTGAATGTGAAACTTCAACTCCAGTAGACCTCTGTTTGTCACCTGCTACATCAAATTCACGTTCCTTGTTGTCCTCTGGAGCTTGAGTTTCATCATCCACATGTCCATCTTTATCAGTACAAGCCATCTGAACCTTCTCAGTACTAGCAACTTTCTCATAGCCTTCCTTTGATACAGCTCCGATTGAATACCTTGCAGAATCAATCGGCGAGATGACTTTATGAAGGCTGATAGAACCTTTAGGTTTCGTTATGTTTCCTTCACTGATACTTGATCTAGAACCAGATGTCTTTTTCGCGAGCATCTTTTTCCCAAGTAATTTTGTTCGAGGGCCAGTATGTCCTTCCTTTGGCAAGTCCAAATCAACCTGAACATTGATTTTTTCCGCATCTGATACATTACCTCTAGAAGATGATTGTTCAATATTTTGTAGATTACTTTGATGCATCTCAACAACATCAGTGGATCTTTCTGTTCTGCTCGAACAAAGGTCTTTTGCATCTAAATTGCAGGACAAGCCCCTCATTTTCAATCCCTTGCAAGTATGTTGCATTGGTTTCTCACTGCTTTCTTGCCTAGCCCCTGATATGGCAGTTCTATAAATGTTAACAGCTTCCATAGGGTTCACACCAGCTTCCTCACCCAAACTATGTACAAGAGAAATATGACCAGCCAGCGCATGTGAATTACCAACCAAAGATTCAGACACCAACCCTTCTGTTCTCCTTGCCAACGATTCATATCCCACTACCATTTTTGGATCATTACTCATCTTTACTGATTTGGAACTATCATCCAAGACTGTCATTTTCCTCTGCTCGGACAACGTTGTAAGTTGCTCCCCATCAAGGTGCAATGCAGGTCTCTTTGAAGGTATTTTTACTCTATCAAAACCAGCTCCATCCTGGTGCTTCTCCAAGTAGGACATGTTAAAACCACTACTCACTCTAAGTTCATCTGCATTCGAGGTAGAAGTATTTCCTGCATTACTTTCAATTCTTTCAGAGAATAGCAGGAGACTAGGCTTCCCTGAAGTTTTCCTGGAATAACTATTCTCACTTAATTTTGACACGACAGTATAAGGAGACCTCTTAGCACTTTTAGATGAGGAAGCCAAGTCATTTTCAAGTTTTTCAAGAAACCTTGTACCCGATGGCACATCAGAGGACATCTTTCCAGGACTTCTGGCACTGCAAGAGCCTAGTATTTCAAGATGCTTATTACGAGTTTCTTTAGAAAACGAAGATTGATCAAAGTTCACCTCCTTTCCAAGCGTAGATAGGACCTCATTGCTGTTGCCAATATTTGTCAAACTTTTAGATGCACTTAAATTTAAGCTGTTTCTCGAGACTTCCTGCTTCACTAGTGACTCAGAAGGACTTTTCATCTCTGTTCGTGTATTCAGAGCACTGCCAACCCTTCTTTCTGCATCTTTCATAGTAGCAATGCCTTCTGTCTCTTCATCAGAATCCTTGGCTTCGGCTTCCATCACCTCCAATTCATACCCACTGCATGAGGGAAAAAAAAAATTAAGGCATGGTTCAAAATTTTTATTAAGGAAAAATGGACTTAAATCTTAAGACCATCACTGCCAAAAGAAGAAATGGAATCCAATTGCTAGAAAGAACAGCTACATGCAGCATATTGAAAAATAGAACTCTACCACGTCTCGAGAAAAAACAAAGTTGCAACTTACCTCTTATCATATTCATCTTCTGGAAGAAGTTCCCAAGTCCTCAAACTGAAAAATACATAAAAGAGAATTGATACTAGAAAAAAAACAATAATGGATAACAGAAGAAAGGAAAAAGAGTTTAAAGCATTTACATGTAGCAGAGTGGCAGAATGAAATAACTACATTTATAGTTGATATACAAACTAGAAAATATCCTAATAACATCAACAGCTTGAAGATTAGATCGGACATACCAATCTTCCAACCAACGATGGTTAACAAGCTTTATCTTCTTCATTTTCTTGGCAAGCTGATATTTCTCCCCTATTCAATAAACAATTTTCTATTTAAATCCAATGTTACCAGAATACTTCATCAATCAAAATAAAACTATAGATGTTTACAAAAATGAGTATAGCATTCTGTAATGGTTGATACCAAACACCACACTAATTACTTACGAACTGAGCCAATCAACTCAAATGACAATAGCAATTTTTATGATTTCTGGAATTGAAGTTTAATAATGACAGAAATTACAGAGAGATAGAGGGAGAAGAAAATGTAAGAAGACTTGGAGGAGAAGAATTCTCATTTCACACTTTTCTACTCTCCATAATACAACTATATAACTAACCAGCCAGAAGGAAAACGTGAATGAGAGAAGGAAAACATGACTGAAATTCAGGTAGTGATCATAACCCAAACCACGCCACTAATTATTAAAATGACACTTTAATCCCTAACTTGAAACGATGCCGTCTTCCATTTGAATTTTGGTTGTGACCGTTATTCTTTTTCTTCTTCTTTTCCTCTTGGTTTGTGTCTGCCGCTTCTCTTCTTCTTTTGCAGCCATCTCCAATGGTCCTCTTCGTAACACATTCAAATACAATTAATGGCTCCAAGCACAAAAAATATTAGTGTGTTTTTCAATTTGTCCACTTGTGATCGATGCAAAGGCATACACAAGCAGAGAAAGACGTGCTTGATGAAAAGCAGTAAAAGGGGAACCCAGCATATGGAAATTATAGAGTGAGCAACATAAATACAGTACATCTAGCAGAGAGAAATAGAAGTATAGTGACAAACAAGTGCAATTCATAGCTCTCATCCAAGCAGATTGACAAACGTTGATTTTCTTTAGAAACACTGGGGTTCCAGCAAGAAAGCAGACTCGGAGAGGTGGAAATGCTGATTAAGTGATAAAAGAGTTTATTAACTAACAACTAGCTGCATAAGAAATTTTATCCTGATGAATGAAAACTAATAAAAATTTTGAAGTAACAAAATTTGAACATGACACCATAAGGAAAAGAGTGGATATAACAATGTTATAAAAGTTGAAGCCAATACATCCTACACCATGGAACTGCATGGTTGAAACAACGCACCGTCAAATTTGTAGCATATCAGATGAGTAACCTTGTTAGCAACCAATGGCTTTGTAAAATTTGCACCCATCAAGCTGACCATGGTCTGCGTGGAAATCAAGCCAGTAGTAAGATCGCATTACACAGAGCATTCAGGGATCTATTTAAGATTCTAGCTATTCACTGGAACACGCAAAATTATAATAGTATACTGTGTCTAATGAGTAGTGTGAGATAGAAGGTAGCTGCTAGAACCATGATGTCGTCTCGGTCCTGCCGTTGATATCCA
>CAIGRK010075054.1:0-11305 GCA_903798315.1 Fraxinus greggii
ACTCAGATACAGTATAATCTGGAGGGTGTGATTTCAGAAAATGTCACCTTATTAGCTTCTTCCACTTTCTTCTGAGGCCGAAGTTTCAATCATTATTTTGAGCAATCTCTTTCTCAATCTCATATGTCAGACAATGAGAACTTCGAACCCTGCAAAAAAAAAGGTCTTGGGATTGTCAAACGGAAATTTCTTGACAAAATTAATCAGAGAGAAAAACGCAGGGAGAAGAAGAAGAAGAAGAAGAAGAAGAAAGGAGAAATCAGATATGGTCAATGTGAGGAATAGAGAAGTAAAGAGGTATGGTTGATTGAGTGTAAAAATGGAGAAAGAACAATTGCGTGTCAAATTTGTGGAGGAAATGGAAAAAGCAAAGCTTGTAGGGGAAACGGCGAAAAAAAAAAAGAAAATTGAATTTTTATGATAATAGGAAATGGTGACACGTGGCGTGCCAATGTTTTGCCTCTTTTATTTTATAGTGATAAACCCCTGTTTCAAGCTCATTCTTTCACAAAAAGAATACATTATTTAACCGTTATATTCCAAATTCAGCCACCATTTTTTACCATTTATCTCACAGGTAGGTCTCACTCTCTCGACCAACGGTAATTTTTTTCTACTTTGGAATTGAAGAATGAGCTCCAAACAAATGCTAAATTTATTGTTCATCAAGTCTATGTTTGGATTTAATCTGTAAATTAGTGTGGTGTATTTAGAAGGGTTGGATTTTCTTATTTATCATTTGTGCATGCTACTATTATTTAGGTAAAAGTAATTGAATTGGTGACATCTTACCAACTTCGATATTGGATTAATTTTGACAAACTGCCGAAGCTAGTAAATTATAAAATTTTTAACTAACAATCTTTTATGATCTATTGATTAAGATACTTCATTGTTGACTTTTAACTAATAAGGATATAATTTACAAGAAGATAATGTTAAAAAAAATAGCAACTAAACATTGAAAAGATGAAATCATTGCACCCATTTATAATTAAACTAATGTAGTAGTTTTGGTGTGTGTCACAAGTTTTGGTGTCATTATAACCCACATGTAATGTTTCTTCTATTCTCTGGCAATGCCACCTTTTACCAATTATTTTTACCTGCAAAACTCTACCTTGCTTGTGGAATAATCATGAAACCAAGACATTGGATCCACATGGAGCAATCGATTGAGGTATTGTGGAGAATGTGATGTGTAAGGTAATTGTTACATTATCTTAAAAAAATTGGATTGCATTTTAATTCGTCAGAGAATGTGATTATGATTTACTGTCACGTAAATTGTTGATGACAGCATTGCTTATCAAATATTATTATAATTTGTATTGACAAACGATCTGCTAGATTCCCGTGACATCTTTTTGGGATGGTCTACAACATTTCGATGTTGAACCATTGGATTGAAAAGATCATATCGAATGAATCCCCTTCGTACCATGGGCTCAGGCTAGAGGGCGCACGTTGTGTGGCACATGTGGGCATGACTCACTTGTGGCAAGCTAGTCAGTGTTAGTCATATGTATAACTTACAAAAGTTATTGGACTGTGAAGGCTATCAACTACATAATGGATAGTTCAATGTGCACACCGACACCAATATAGATTTATTTCCACTTATTAAAGACGTGGTTAAAGTTTCTAGTAGAACTTCCTTTAAAGTTTTATATACTAATTCACTCATAATATATTTAGGCAAAACAAAATCACTTTAATCACATCATAACAAGGATTCATTACAGAATAATTAACACTTTTAATTACAAAAAATATATCTCAAAAAAATCCCTCAAAATTGGATGAAAATTCAATAATAAACGAATTATTTCCAACCGATATCATGAACCTGTTTGTATACCAATAGATAGAGGTATATCACAGATAATTAGACTCAAACAGGCTCAATATTTCAATCGTGTAGGTGCAATAATTTAAGTAAGGGGCTCTGTATAATTTGAAATTTGAATTAAAAATGTCCCGTTACAGTAGCCCAGAAGCAAACCCAGAACATTTGGTGTCCCGTGGGTTAACTTTACCTATACATCGCGTAGCGTAAAGAGCCGTTAATACTTCTCCAGGACGTAAATGCCCTTTCGTATCACAGCAGCCTTTTCTTTATTAGCTATTTTCATAGGGGCCTTATGTTTGGCCTTTTTATTTTTTTTTTTAATAATTCATTTTTAATTATACATTCTTTAATACGATAATTTTATATATAGATCTAATTTTTTAACCATATATTATTCAATAAAATATTATTTCAAAATGCATATTGATGAAAAAAATGGGGTTCAAACGCTATTTCATAATACATTTTATGTCAAGTATTTTATTTTACAAGTTTAGAATAGTAGGTTAAGGTTGGTGAGGATTGTACATCATATTTAAAAATTCCCGCGAAGTATTTTTCTAAAAATTTATTAGAATCGTACAGAATTAGTAAGTTTCAGTTGATTTCAATTAAATTAATGAGTTTTAGTTCTTAAAATTGAAAAACAAATATTACTTTTTTTATTCTTGATTTTAGCTACGTAATCTTTGCCAGAAACATAACTGATCAAACATTACTTGTCAAGTTTGTTTAGGTTCTATTGCTGCACAAAAACGCATTTAGTTCAGTATGCAGAGAGTCTCATTAATATTGGAGTTGTTTGGTTCTTATTAAAATCGAACAGTGCACACTCTTACTTTTTAATTGGCACGTAAAATATTTCAATTTTTTTATTATCAAGTTCTAAAATTTGAATAATTTTTGTATCTATATATGTTCTCAAGGCTAGAATGGATTTTTAAAATTCTCGTCAATAACCAAAAGATATCGCTTTTAAGAATCGAAAATAGCAAAATTTATGATAAAAAGAAAACATAAATATAAAAAACCCTGCAGGGGTAATAGGGGGAATATACATATGAGGGGCATTATCGGAATAAAGAAGATGAATACTCGAGTGGGCCCACTCTGCCAGGGCCACGTGCCTGTCGAACCAGTGCACATGCTCCCGTAGAAACAAAGGCGGAATAAAAGTTTAAAAGAAAGAACTCAATCCGAGTCTCCCTATCGGGCACTCGGCTACTAAAAGAGTCTCTCTCACTTATCTTTCTCTATCCAGCTCCCAACAAACGTTACAGAAAAAAGTCCAGAAAAAATCTTAAGAAACAGCAAGGAATTCGTCGTACTCAGATCTCGAGGATTAAAACAAGAGGAAGAAAAGGAAACTGATTTAATTTAGTTAAGCAAAACGAAAGAACGTTTTTTGAATTTTTTTTTCAAATTTTTTTTTTGGGTAAAATAAAATTTGAAATGGAGAAGAACACGCCGGTGAGGAAGCCTCACACATCAACGGCAGATCTACTTACCTGGTCTGAGAATCCGCCGGAATATTCCCCCGCCACCGCTTCTGCATCCCGTGCATCCGCCCGTTCCCACCAGGTAAAGTTTAATCCATTTCACGGAATATTTTATTTTACTTCTTTTATTCGTAAATCTAGATTTATTTATTTATTTTATTTTTTGGTGGGCTTAATTGTACAACAATGAATGACAGCCGTCTGATGGGATCAGAAAGGTGGTGTTTGGCGGTCAGGTTACGGATGAAGAAGTCGAGAGCTTGAATAAAAGGTTAAAGATCTAGATCAATTTGTGTATTGATTTTATTTGTTATTTCTCAATCTTCAGTTTCTTTATTTTTCAAACTGGTGATCTTTTGTTTTTATGATTCTAATTTGAGCAATAAATGATATGGTACAAAGATTTTGTTGTCTAGTGTTCTTGTTTTCTTGTAAATTTTTGGACGCATCATTATTATATTCACAGTTTTCTCATTTATTATTTTGTTTGTAAATTTATTCTTGTTTCTTATGACGTCTTGAAAGGTAAAATTATTCATGTCAATGGTTGTTCAATTGACATTGTCTTTTAAACAAGAAGTTACTGAATTAGTGAGATCTCTATATACCTCTTTGTGTTTGTAATACTGTCATTTTGAAGACCTTTGATTGCCATATCAGATCTTACCTTAGTTCTTCAAGTCTTGAAGTCGACTGACACTCTTGGAGTTACAGCTTATGATATGAGCGGATGCTATATTAACAGTTTTGCTGAATAAATGGATTGTAGAAGGTTTATATGGAAACAAATTCTTTCATAGTGTTATAAGATTGAACTAGGAGAACCATCATCATTAGCATAGTGTCGTAGCATTTACTTGAATTCTTGATTGACAACAAAAACTAGCAATTCCTAATTGAACCATCATTGACTTTTGATGATACCACGAGAGCTTATAACGAGTCACCATTTCACAACTTTTCAAACGATTATATGTTTTAATGATTAATGCTTGATGTTCTTCCTTACCTCTTATATGGCATTCCCTCCTACCTGGAAGAAATCTATGCACTTATGTGAGGGATGAGTTTAAAATCAAGAATGTAGATATTGCCACATGGAAGAGTATAAATGACGGTGTAAGGGAGAATGTACGTGTAGTGTGATTGATGTTTATAATGGTTTTCATTATTGGCTATCTCAAGATTTAATGCTAATGAGATGCAAGTTGTACTTTTTACTATTTTGTGCAGCATGATATTTTTATTGGTATCTATCTTTCCCTTTTGCACCGTTTTGTGGAAATGTTTAAAACTCTTTAGTGTTTGGGCCATTCCAGGAAACCGTGTTCAGATTATAAAATGAAGGAAATGACTGGTAGTGGTATATTCAAACCCAAGGGAGAAAGTGGAGCATCAGAATCTGAGGATATTGAGCAGAACTTGACGAACAAAACTGGACTACGAATGTACCAGGTTTGATATTTTCTGGTTAAGCTTATTATGCAATTCTATATGATGTGTTGTGAACGTTTATAACCTACCTTTGATGGTTGAATTGTTATTAGCAAGCATTGGCGGGAACCAGTCACATTTCTTTTGGTGAAGAAGAAACAGTTTCTCCCAAGAAGCCAACTAGTCTGCCTGAAGTGGCAAAGCAGCGGGAGTTGAGTGGAACTCTGGAAAGTGAGTCCGAGGCAATGTTGAAGAAACAAATTTCCGACGGAAAAATGAAGGAGCTCAGTGGGCATGATATTTTTGCCCCACCGCCTGAAATTCAACCCCGCCCCTTGGCTACTCGTGCTTTGGCGTTACAAGAAAGCATTACTATTGGAGAACCTGCATCAGATAATGTAGGCACATATATGCTCATTCTGTGAATGTTGTCCTTACAATAGTTCACTTTTCCTTATTCGTCGACCTAGAAAATAATAGAACAAACATATAAAATACTTGATTAAAATTGTTGTCGTAAAGGTAAAATTGAGAACAAGTTCGGTTAAAGTTTACAATCTAAAAGTTCGACTACAAATTGGACGATGTTTTATTTAATAAATCGGTATCTCCTTTCTGGTATGGTTGATACATCTCTTGGTCTTTTATGGAATTCGAGATTCTTCGTTTTTCTAGTTAGTTCTCAAAATTTTCTCATTTGTAGGGTGCTGGAGGCCAGAACAATGGTGCTCTGAGTGAGGAGCCCATTGGCAAGACAGCAAAGAAGATTCCTAACCAGAAATTTGCAGAGCTTTCAGGCAACAACATTTTCAAGGGAGACGCACCACCTGCATCTGCCGAGAAGCCTCTGAGTTCTGCAAAATTGCGAGAAATGAGTGGCAGTAATATATTTGCTGATGGGAAAGCTGAATCCCGGGACTACCTAGGTGGGGTTCGGAAACCCCCGGGTGGCGAGAGCAGCATTGCTCTGGTGTAACTTGTTAGTTCTAACTCAACTGTTTACTTATTACTTGTGTATCTTATTTAGACGGGGATTTTTTTTTTCATATAATCTGTCTTTTCATTTATGTTGTCATTATTGTTTGTGTTTTCTTTCATCTTAGAAGGGATTCGTTCTAATATGATTTGACCTTTTGAGTTGTGGGTTTTGGTATGTTTTAGGGTTGATTAACTTGTTCATCAGTTTTATGAAGAGTTGGCAAATTGGATTATATTCAGTCTTTTCTTTGTTCATGCTAATGAAGTGCTTGGTTATATGCGCTGAATTGGGGTAGTTCCTTTTGTTTTTTACTTCGGAAATCTTTCAAGTTCTCAATGTGTTTGAAACTTGTTCTAGTTGTTGACATTGCTGAAAATTTCCTGGTTTTTATGAGTCGTCTGTTTGATTGGATCGAGGGACTCGAAGCAGGCTACTTGTATTATTCGAGTACATGCAGAGATGTCATACGTGGATTTGTTGACAGTGCAGAAGTAACATATGATTGAACTTTGTTCTAATGTTATCTAAGTTACATATACTACAGCTTTATTTTTGGACTCTTGAACGGAAGTATTGGTATTGTAGAACGTAAAAACTTGTAAATAAGCCATTTCTTAAGCTATAATCAAGGGATGGTGATTTGTCACTTCACTTTCAAGAGGGTTTACACTTCGACTTTACTCTTTACAAAAAAGACCCAAAATACACTTAATTGAAAATTATAAATCACACCCTATAAATTATTACACAACACTACACATAATATTTTATTATATTATTCATTATAATTTAATTATTAAAAGCTTACGCTTTTTTATTAAAATGTTTTCTTCTTTACAATGATTGTTTCTAGTTCAAAGAGTAATAGATTTCTGTATTTTTTTTTATAAGTCAGTAAAATGTTACGTAATTTATCATACGGCGTGATTTGTTATTCAATTATTTGCAAATTAAGGATATTTTAGTATGTTTAACTATTTATAATAACGTTTTTTCATATTTTTTTCCCTCACAAAATATGTTTTGTATTGTCAATAACAAAAATAGGGTTGATCCATTTGTACATAATAGATTACCCCCTCTCACATAATACGCCAGATTCGAGTGTATTTAAAAATTTCGACAATGTCATCCCCATATCTATTGTGAGCGGTAGGTAAAAGATTCGGTAAAAAAAAATTCGGTAGATGTAGCATGATTCACAAAAATATATTATGCAAATGTTTCTTTACAAGAAACATGGTTTAGATAAAACGCGATTTTCCACAGAACATAGATAATTTATTAAAGATAACTCGAGTTTACGCACACGTTTCTCAATAAGAGACATGGTTTAGCTCACGACAACAAAAGACACACAACGCAAAACATAGGCATAAATTAAAACACACGTACAGAAAAACCATATAGCAGTAGCTGCCATTATTCAAGCTTCCTCGTGACCGATCAGGGCCAACAGCATTTTCTCGTAGTCTCCAGTCGTGTCCTTAGCAATGGCGCGATCCAGTGGCACGCTGTTCCTCTTCTGATACTCGTGCTGGATTATTTTCATGTCAACCTCAGCTCGAGTAGCAACAATTCTTGTGAGCGCTCCTTCATCCGTCCCTTGCTTGTTAATTGCAAGGCGGAGAACCTTTTCAAAGTACTTCTCAGGGCATATCAAACACTCGATAGTTCCTCTCAGTATTGAAAGGAACTCGTCCTTGGGGTCGGCTTCTAAATCCTGCGAATAAAATTTCTTTCAGATAACGCGTCGAGCTGGAAAATTAACCGTGAATAAAGTTCACACGCATTACCTTGCTTATATCATTTCCAAATTCATTTTTGTATTGATTTATAGTCGCATTGACCTGTGCTTTGCTCCTCGTTGCCAAAATCCTAATGAAGTCATCATCATTGCAAGCCTTCTTCGAAATTTTCTCGTGCAGTAGTTTAGCTTCTGTTTTTGCAAGTGTCAAGTTAACTTCATCTCCCCCATATCGATATGAGCTCACCAAGGAGACCAAAAGCTGAAATAATTAACAATGTGATAAATAAATTCTGTCCAAGGAACACACTCGTTGCCTTTCGACTCTCCTTTCTATTTAAACAACATTTCATTTTCTTGAAGCCAAACTATCATCTCAAGTAATGCCTATTTTATAATGGCACGCATGATACGCAGTACTCAAATAGATATGGCTGAACCATACAATGAACAAGATTTAACTTCTCTTTCTTTGATTATATCGTCGAATACTATTTAATTCACCTAACCAAATATATTCTAAGGCTGACATTTCTACAGTTCCTCTGTAAATCATACTACAAAAATACCGGTCCTAGAAATCTTGAAAGCTATAAAACAGTAGAGATAACATTACATGTACCTTGCGGAAGTCTCCGTGTGTGTGATAAGCAACATCTTCCTCGAGCGATCTCTTAAAACGAGCATGATAAGCTTCCCTTGCCAGAAGCAGTTCTTTCGGAGACCTTGTACAAGCTATTTCCATAAGCACCTGATTGCTCGATGTCCACCTCTTGGTAGCTTCATTAGCCAAATACGCATCGCGTTCAGAAGGGTCCAGAGTCCATAGCAATACAAGCCTCTGTTATGCATACATTTAGAGCATCATGATAAATTATATCCTGGTTCAAACTTGATCGATCTAAATTGATCATCCCTTCTAAGATTTAGAAATCAAACCTCAAAATCATTTGTAAGTTCCTTATCCAAAGCTTTGAGCAGATCTTCTCCATAAGTCTCGGAATAAACCTGCCTAATCAACTTGCGCTGGGCGACATTTCTGTGACCCAAAATCGAGATGATCAAATCCTCATTTGTTCCCCATCCTGAAAGGAAATGATTTGAAACAATAAGAAATCCATCAAATGATAAAACAAACCAAGATCAAATGATTTGGATCATAAATAAATCAACAACAAAATTACCCACAGTTTAGATCATCATCTACCCGATTCATACGTTAGATCTATTACAAGACTAGACTAATTTTCCATAGATCAAGTTCCATTGACCTTTGACAAAACCAAGAACAGAACGAATAGAACCATAATTGTTGTATTGAATTATGATCCCTCTCCTCAAAAAAGAAGGGATCGTTGCACAAAGCGCAATCGTGATCAATCCACATCAGATAAAAAGTAGACGATCAGGATTCATCAATGGAATTTATATGCTTAATTAATGAATCTTGATCAGACAATTAAGACGAGCATAATCAAGAGAAAAGAGAAAGAGACCTGCAAAGGCTTTGCGGAGTTGTTCACAATCTTCAGCGACGGAGGGAACATGTGCCGGAACACAGAGAGTCGACATTTTTGCAGTGAGAGAGCGAGTGAGTGAATTTGTTTGGTGAAAACCGAAAACGCGTCAGCCAAATGGGCTCTTCTCTTTTCCTCAATATCAATCATTACCAAGTGGACAACGGCAGATGGACATCATAATTTGTGGGTTCCGCCTGGTGGTGTATACATGCCACGTGAAAGCATAATATCTCTCCACCTTACGCGATTATCGGCTAAATAGGTACATCAATAATTGAAGAGATTTTTTAGAATAAATTTTATGAAAGTTAATTATTTTAAAGTATGCGTGATTTAAAAATAGAAAAAAATTTATGAGTCAAGTGCAATAATTTTTATTGAAAGAATCCACGATTAAAAAAGAATTGAATAATGGTACTTGTTACGTGATGGTTTACATAGAGATGGAGTGTCAAAATGAAAGTTGATAAGAATTTTTTATTTTTTGGGTTGGAGAAATTCTGATATAATCATACCTCACCGCGTCACGTGTATGTAAATCAATATATACATGTTGTACAACTGCAAGAATTTTAAAAAAAAATTTAAAAATTCTATACCTAACAGGAGATTAATCTTGTAAACAAAAATAAAACATTAACCATTCCAAAAATAATTTCCATCATATTATGCTCCCAACATGATAAAAAATGCTAATTTAAACTAAGAAACGTTAAACCTTCGTTTTAGATGGGAAGAATTTAAAAATAAATATAAATAAGTGGTAGACAAGTGAATAATACTTATCGATCTTCACGAGACCATACATTTTTGAAAACTCTTCGAAACAAGTCCAATGGGGGTGATTGTGGGAGATATTTAACATTTCCAGGCTTGACATTTTTCCTAAATCAAATGGTATTTCTCCGGTGAGTAATTGTTACTCAAATCCAACTCGAACACATTCTTCGCTCGAAATAGTTTTTGTTAAGTTTAATGGTATTGGACCTTGTCAATCTGTCTCTGAAAATGCCAAGGTAACTCATGTCTGACACTGATCCCAATTCTTCACTGCAGATGGTCGTACAAAAGATAATATTTGAAGAAAAAGGTTTTCATCGATTTTTAAGTAAGTTCGATTACTAATTTATTGAAAATAGTTACGAAACAAAGAAATTAAGACGTGTTTGGTAGAGAATAAAATCAGATTAAAATTGAAAAATTAAATGTTATTATTGACTTTTATTAGACGAGTAAGATCCAATAACGGCTATATTTTCAATTTTAATTTGACTTTAGCTTCTCTCAAACGGCCCCTAGAACTCTCTCTCTCTCTCTCTCTCTCTCTCTCTCTCTCTCTCTCTATTTGATATGGCAGGAAAGGAATTTGAGATTCATCAATCACAAGTCCAGTAAAGAAGTTGTCTTCATGAGACACATCCCGCAATTTACCTCATTTATAATGCTCTAGCTGCGAGGCAGGGTGGTGGAGGACACTCGAGGTTGGGGTTCAACCTTTAAGAAGCTGTCTTCATTATTGAAATGAAGAGGAAGCAACAAGTTTAAAATTGGATGAAATTCAAATTTATAGTGTTTTTTGATTAAAAACACTAGTGCATCTGTATCCCTTTGTCGTCGAGAGTTGCATTATTTATTGTTTTTTACTTTTTCACGGGACAACTTCACCTTTTTTCTTGAAAAGAAGCCAAGGTCGTGGGTGGCCTAGATGGCCCACTTGGAGACTTGGGATCTGAGCAGGAAATTGCAAAGGTTGAAACAAACCGGCCGGCCAATTGGAGAAAGGAATCAGTTAATTTATTTCTAATCAAAGTAAGCTAACAATAGGGAATACCCTAACGTTGGAACCGGGGATCGGCTATTCTTAGTTTCAACCTTTATGAAAGGTGAAATAGTTGTGAAATAAACTTCAGTGTTCTCCCCGACGAGGATGAGATTCTAGTTGAACCGAAATGTATGCTATCTGCAAAAATGAGGTCGGGCTTTCTCTTCGTTATACCTCCGGCTTGAGAATTAGTAGTCTGTTTTTTAGAGTGAGAAAAGAGTATATGAGAATTC
The DNA here is from genome assembly GCA_903798315.1 of Fraxinus greggii. NCBI lineage: Eukaryota > Viridiplantae > Streptophyta > Magnoliopsida > Lamiales > Oleaceae > Fraxinus > Fraxinus greggii. The sequence continues at coordinate 11,087 of CAIGRK010075054.1, forward strand.
AAATAGTTCAGGTTCCAAGAAGAAATACATTTCTCACGTTGGAGATATCTATAACCCGCCTGATGAAACGCCCCTGTTACGTTTAGATATGTCACGTGTCCCACGCAAACCTTTCCACTTCCCCCACGTTCTAACGTGGGGACCCCCACTCGTAAGCGGTTGGTTGTGCTCATGTCCGCTATCGGGTGGTTTTCATCCAATTCTTTGCCATTTGAATAG
>CAIGRK010075102.1:0-14240 GCA_903798315.1 Fraxinus greggii
TAGCCCCTTTAAACAAAGTGACTCCCAGATATGTTAACGGCTGTCTTTGATGTAAAAAGCCAGTCAAAATCACTAACCTCTGTATCTGAATATCATATGCCCACCTGGCAATATAAGACCACTCTTATCTCTATTTACCAATTGCCTAGAGACCCCCTCGTAGTGCTCTAAACAATCGATGACCCTTCTGATAGACTTCTTCTGTCCATTTGTAAATATAATTATATAATCAACAAAATCAAGATGAGATAAAAGAATACTACCTCCATGTCGATACTGCATACTAGGATATGTCTAAAACCTCTGAGTAAGCAATCGAGCAAAGTAATCCGTAGCAATAATAAATAAGGATGGAGAGATAGAATCTCAATGTGAGTCCTCGTGATGAAGAAAAGAAATCACATAGTCGCCCATTCAGAAGCACTGAGAATTAACACTTCGATATACAACGTCTGATCCTATCAATCCACAACTGGTCAAAACCAAAAGCCTCCAGTATAGAATAAATGAATCCTCAATCCATGAGATCATATACTCTAGCCATGTTAAGTTTTAGCATAACATTCCCTCCACACATTCTATCATCCAACATGTATAAATGCTCCGGGTCAACAAAACATTGTCCCCAATAAGTCGATCGGTGACAAATCCACTCTGAGGGAAAATAATACAAGGCAGAAATGAACCTAATCTGTTGTTCAACAACTTTGTGATAAGCTTATTGAACATCGTACACAGGCTGATAGGTCGGTATTCTGTCCATCTATAAGCATTCTCCCTCTTTGGAAGCAAAGCAATATACATACCTCTCGGCAAATGACCACCCTCAAAGAAATTAATGACCGCACCATATACATCATCTTGTATAATATCCTAACAGTGTTGGTAGAATGATGATGAAGATCTATCAGGGCCCGCAACACTATCAGTATCAATACTGAAAATAGCATCCCGCACCTCATCAATCAAAGGGATACGGTTCAACGCCATATTGTTTGCCTCTGTCAGTATCCAAGGCTTGATATCAGAACGAATATACTCGAGAGGCTGTGAAGGAACGAATAATAATTCCTGGAAAAAAGAACTTCCCATGCTTGAGTAGTAAGAACTTCCCATGTTTGAGTCGTAATGGTCTTGATACGAGATCTGATCCGTCATTCCTGTACCAACGAATGAAAATATCTGGTGTTGCTATCTCCCTCACATACCCAATCTGAGCCGGTCTTTTACTTCCAAAAACCTTCCTCAATAGCTAAGGTTTGGTTCAAATCAGCATGTGCATGATGAAGTAAGTCATGGTGCTCCGGTGTAGGATCAACCTCAAAATCAATCTCTGCCTGATCAACCATCTCCTCACCGTCTCTAACTCTTTGGAACACATCAGCATATATCCGTCGATTCCATCATCTTAGTCACTGTTTCAGTCTAAAGAACTTTTCCCAGAGGGTAGCTATTCCTGTAAGATGAGTAGTGAGTGACCACTTTTGAGAAATGAAAGCTGAGAAGTCATGATGTTTGGTCCAGACATTGAGGAGTCTAAATGGTCTAGGACCTAAATCATCATCAGAGATCCACTGTAAAACTATAGGTGAGTGATCAGATAAAGTACGATTTAGATGAGTCACAGTAAACTACCTACAAAAGTCTGCAGCTAAAGAGTTAATCAANTAGGGAGTGACCACTTTTGAGAGACGAAGGCTGAGAAATCGTGATGCTTCGTCCAGACATTGAGAAATGGGAATGGACGGGGACCCAAATCATCTTCAGAGGTCCAGTGTATAAGAAGTGGTGATTGATCAGATGAGGTCCGATTCAGATGAGTCACAGTAAACTGTCTACAAAAGTATACAACTAAAGAGTTAATCAAAACTCTATCCAATCTTTTACTGACCCTGCCATTCGTCCAGGTAAACTGAGACCCAGAAAAGACAGCTTCCTCCAAACCACAAATTGGATGGTCTAGAGTCGAGTAAATATGATCTAATTATTAGAGTTTGGATAATATATGTCCGATCAGTTCCCTGAGGTAGCTCTATAAAGTATTGTCATTTAATTATAATTATAATAAAAGTTTTGAGCTTAACTATAATTACAATAAAGTTTAGTATTTAATCGTAATTATTATGAAAGTTGTAAACTTAATTGTAATTGTAATTGAAGTTCTAGTACTACGCATATTTAAATATAAAATAATTAGATGTTGACTTTAATTAAAACTCATTTTGGATTTTAATTAAGACTTTTATTTGGAATTGAAATTATTATTATACATGCATTGAAACATCTTTATCTTTGTAAATAGAGACTAGACGAACATAGAAAAAGTAATTCCATAATACATAATTTCATAGTCTTCAAATTGGAGTGAGAAAAAAATATTTTTCTTATTGTTCAATCCAATAAATATTTTTTTGATTTAATTAAAAGAAGATGTCCAACTACCGGTGTAGTCTCAACTTTCGAGAATACCATAGAAGATTTGGAGGATTGGAGTATCAAGTTCTTTGAATTAAAAATCTAGAAGATCGTGTTCCAAAAAGTTAGAAGTTCGTGATTCAGTATTAATTCAAGAATTGACCATCGAATTTAAGTAAAGGTTTGAATCTTTTATTCTTTATATAACATACAATTGAACATCTAGACGATCTCATTTCTTGAATTAAAGAAATTATTTAATTTTTGGGTAATTCAACTTCTACATTCTAACAACTGGTATAGCAATATAGATCATTCACATGCTTGTTATTTTTGAATTTTAATTACATGTTCTAGTCGAGCGATGTTTATAAATATTTACTATGCGATGGTTGAGTTATTTTAAACTATGATCCAATCATTCGTGACTAGTTCTTCATTGCAATTTTTTTTATATCGAGGTTGTAACAAGATAGGTGGTACGACTCCATATCTTGATTTAATTTTTTTTATTCAATTAGATTCAAAATTGTGAGCTTACAGGACATATAATTTATGTAATTTTTAATTCTTGTAAATTGATTGAAAATTGAAGATTTAGAAGACATTATGATAAATATCAAGAATTTACAGCAACAAAAAATGCTTCACATTCAGAGCGGCAACCTACTGGCTGTCGGCAACAAATTGGTTGCTGCCTACAAGTAGCTATAGGCACTTGAAGTATGCAGCTAGCAAGCAGCTGCCAAGCAGCAAGTTGTTTGCTATCTGAGGCAGCAAGTTGTTGCGGTTATGCGCAATTACCGCATGAAGTAGCAATTGCTTCACTGTATGCACGAATTATTAAATTTTGGTTTGAATATGTTCATACGAATCATATCGAATCAGGATGTCGAATTCAGAATTAATTAATTTTATAGGTGCGGTGGCGAAGTCCTATTGTTGTTTGGATTGCTAATGTTGGATCTTTGAAGAGTTTTTGGGCTGATGATTTAGAATAAATATTGGACTTGGTTCCAACTAGTTTTTAATTTAATTCTTGAATTAGCTACAAATTATTGTTAATCTATCGGTTTATAAATGTTTTAAATTATTATTTGAAATATTATTATTCTAAATGTCATGACATATTTGATTTATTTGAAATATCATTCATGATAATATAAATAGCATACATATCATTGATATTAATTTAATTTAGACTAAATTTTTCTTTATGAAAAAAATATAATAATTGAACTGTATGCTAATTTGATTATTGTGAACAGTTAGTAATTATTTGAAATTAAAATTCACTACTTTAAAAATATTGAGTTGGAGAGGGTATTTATTTAAATTAAAACTCGTGGTCTCCTTTGATCAATCTATAGGCAAAATAACTCGTTTGCCTCGTGCCGATAACGCAATGGACTCCATATAGGAGGGGCGCGTAGTTCAAATTGCTTGATTATATTTCTTTATGCTAAGATCTTCTGAATAGAATATAATTGGTGATCATCCTATAAATGTAGAAATTATTTTCAAGTATCTAGAAATCCAGATAAAGGTTATACACTTAAATCGAGATTATCTGCGAACCAACCTCATATAGAGGCTCTCATTTATGATTTTGGTGACCAAATAAAACGACACTGGACTTGTATAGACGTTTGTTGTCAAATATGATTTTTCTAGTAGGAGGGTCCCAACTTGATCAGTGGACATGTGACATTTCCTATAGAGTCCTGTTGGATCACAATGATTAATTAGTTGTTTAACTATTGTAGTTAGATGGATCTATATATGCATTCATGTATCATATACTAAATTGTTTTTGCTGATCATTTTTAATTCGCAATGGATGGTTATTTTTATGTGAAATATCACTTTGGCTTATTTTTTTCTTTATTCTAAAACAAAACCAACTAACGAGGAAAAATTATATGGATTGGAAACGTAATTTGATGTTTGTGCTTACTGTGGAAAAATTTAATTTTGTGCTTGAGGGATTTCTCGATGGACCTATTGAGAATATATGATAAGTCTAAAGGATTATGTTTACTAAATGGGAGACTACAGACAAGATGGCTCACTGTTACATTTTAACTTTGCTGTCAAACGTGTTGCAGCAAAGGTTGAAAGTCAGAGTACCTCATATCAAATACTACATATCCATTAGGGTATATTTGGTTATCGAAGTCAGAAAGTTCGTTTGAAGCCATTTGTACCTTATAGAACATCCGCATAAAATCCAGAGTGCTTTTGAAGTTTTCATAGTTTGATTATGATTGTACACTTCAAACATGGCTTAGAGTTTAGGTGAAACCATCTATTAAGGAGACTCAGTTTGACATGGTATTGAATTTTTATTTATTATGGACTATCCCTTACATAAGATTAAGATACCATTAATTGTTTCGATGATAGAGTTATAATGTGATAGTGTTCTTAATGGGACAATGGCAACGATCGTGCATATGTGGCAGCTGCTCTTTTGGTTCCAAGCCAAAAGGAAGATTTGGAACGAAGAAAAAGAAAGCTATCAAAAAGCATGAGAACAACAAAAGATCAAAAGTAGATGGAAAACCTTGAGAGGCAACTATTCTAACCATGGTTGAAAATGATACTAGAGAAAGACTACCCAAATGCACTAGCTAGAAAGCAGTATGCGTGAGGTTTTTTGTCACAAAGTACTGTTTAGTGGTTTATACTATACATATTTGAGTTGTATATATTGGATCCACTAATCAAATCTGCATGTTGATGCATGTGCTTCTAGAAAGCGGGAAACTCAATGAATGGCAGTTTAGAATTATCATTGGCACAAGAGCAAAAGTTTCGACGAAGTGACAAGTATTTTGTTTTTTATTTCAATAATGGTAAGCATTTAAATTTTTAAAGATTATTATTATGTGCCACAAATGAAGCATTAATATGATTTTTGTACTCGGTTTAATAGGACAAAGTTATTTTTAAAATTGGTGTTTGATGCGCATTGCATTTTAATGAATAAAGTTCCTGCTTGCTTTGGACATTTGATGAATGGTCTTTATACTTCAAATTGTTCGACATATGAAATATAAGTTACTTTTGCAAACATAAAAAAAAAAAGATCCACCATATTGGCGATGCATATCTATGGCGTATTGGACAAATTATTCTTAGCAAGATACAAAGACTGATTGGAGATGGTCCTCACAACTAGGTTAAGATCGAACCATTGTCAGTTTGTGACTTTTTGTTTAAAAGGTAATATGACTAAGATATAGTTTTTGACAAATGAGATAGAGCCAAAGATGTATTGGAACTAGTTCATTCTGTTACACGCGGACCTGCGAATACACTTGAGAGAGGAAACTATGAGTATTTCTTTACAAATGATTATTCTAGATTCAAATACATTTATATATTGGCTTGAAAGTCAAATATTATTGAGAAATCAAAAGAGTATTAGACTATGGTCGAGAAACATTTGAGTAAGAGTATTAAGACATTTCAATTTGATGGCGGCGAATACCTCTCGAGAGAATTCAGGGACAACTTGACAGAAAATTATATTGATTCTTAATTGTATATACCCGGTATACCCCAATATAATGACATTTCAGAAAAAAGAAACATGACATTGTTAGATTAGGTCAATAAAGAGTTTCACAACTCGACCTTTCTTATTTTGGGATATACACAGGAAATAATTGGATATATTCTTAACTTAGTTCCTTCTAAGTTTGTTCTCAGGACTCTCCTAAAATCTTGGAATGGAATCAAGTCATGCTTGCATGACATCCAAAATTTGGGGGTCCAACTCACGTGCTGAAAGGGCAGATAGAAAAGTTGGAGTTTAGTTTAGAGATTTGCCTGTTTGTGGGATACCCTAAAGATACCTAGGGATAATTTTTCATGATCCTCTAGATATGAAGGTCTTTATTAGACAAATGCAACCTTCCTAGAGGATAAGTATATTCATGATCATCAATCCAAGAATAAGGTCGTGTTGGAAAAAATAAGGGGAGCAATTCCACCCCATTAATTCCTGAAACACAAATTGGGGTAGATGTCCCATGATGTTAAATATACCTGGACAAAGTAATTTCAGTGGGAGAGATTAATTGTCATATGATCCAATACATCATAGAACGTTAAAGGTAATGATGAGCTAATAGTGTCACCTAATGGTAATGCCAACATTCATGATAATATTAAGTTCCAAATGATGCCATAGTCCAAGAACAACCGCTCCTTAGACAAAGTCGGATTATTATCAGCTCACCTTCAAGGTAAGTGGGGAGTCCAATCTGGTGATCTCCACGGTACAAGTTGATGATCGACTTCACATAAAGAGGCTATAGATGATGTGGATGCAGCGATCTATTTATGGTAGATATCGATATCTTGGAATAATGGATTCGAGAAATTGATTAAGACATATGGTTTAATCAGAACTTTGATAAACTCTATTTTTGTAAGAAGATACAAGACAAAAATGTATTTTTCAGATGTTTTTATAGATGAAATTCTACTCAATAAAAATAATATGGGTGCATTATCATCTACAAAAATATGGTTGACCCAACAATTTCATGTGAAAGACTTAGTGAAACTAGTTATGTTCTAGGTTTCAGATCTTAAGAGATCAAAAGATCCAAGATAATAGCTTTATCCTAAGTCTCATATGTTGACAAAATGCTTATTAGAATTGCTATTCAAGATTCTTTCCTTCAGGTATTGCAACCAACTCTCTAAGGTTCAGTCCCCTAAAACTCCTAAAGAGATTGAGTACATGAGTAGGATACCTTATGCATTGGCAGTAGGTAGTCTCATGTATACTACGTTGACATGACATTTGTCATACTGTTGGTGTGGTGAGTCCAGATCTATTTAACCATAGGATCAAAACATTGAATGGCGGTAAAACAAATCTTTTAGTGCCTTCGGAGAACAAAAAATTATATGCTCCTCGCCAAATCTTGTTTTTGATAGGTTAAAAGGATTTGGATTTCCAAAGTGATGAAGACTATCGCGGTTCTAGATTAGTATCATTGTTTACACTTGATGGTGGGGCCATTGTTTGGAGAAGTATTAAGCAATCAAGCATTTCTGATTCCATCATTGATATCGAGTATTTGGCAGCTTGTGAAGCTTCCAAATAGGCTATGTAACTCAGAAAATACTAACAGACAATGAGGTGGTCCCTACATCTGCACAACTCTTGACACTGTATTGGTAAAGACATTGAATGGAAATATCTTCTCTTAAGAAGGATAGCTGGTAGAGAAGATGTGGTTGTCAGTAAGATTACTACTGGGATAACCTTGTAGACTTGTTTACTAAAATCTTGTCAGCTAAAGTTTTCGAGGGACATCTACAAGACATTACACATATACTTTAGGGCAAGTGGGAGATTTGTTGGGTTGTATGCCCATATAGTATATTTTGCTATGATAAAATTGGGGGTTTATTTATTATTAAGCATGCGAATTAAAATGCATATGATTACTTGTGACAATATAAGTTGAATACTCGTGTTGAAAAGTACACTGTGACACAAGTTATATTTCGATCATAAATAATTTGTTTACAACCAGTGTATAAGGGTTGTCACCTTGTATTGAAAGGTTGTAGTATTGACCGATTCACTATTCGGGTTTGTAATTTTTCCTTATCGCAAAAATTGATAAGGGTGATAGTAGTAAACTTAGAGTGTATTGAACGGAACATATGTTGAGTTTAATTCTATATCATAACTGTGTGGAGAATTAAATTCCACTTGAGCGAAGTAGAGAACATGAATTCTTCTTGAGAATCGTAGCCCTCAAGAAATGGATAGAGTGACTACTTGAGTATTTTCTATTAAATAGTTAAAATCTAAGTTCAATGTTTAGCAACGGCTAAACTTCAACATTTGTGACTTGTTTACAAGATCGTTGAAAAAAATGGTACTAAGTTAGTGAGAATGATTAAAAGGGTAAACCGTTCATTTATACTCGTACCTAATTATCGAATTTCTGAAGAGGATAAAATATAGATACGGCATGTTAGAGAAAAGTGTTACAGATTTATTGGCTTATGTGATCTTATATATTTTGAGAGTTCTAATACTACATATATAATTAAATTAAACTAATTGAAAGTGGACTTTAATTAAAACTCATATTTGGATTTTAATTAAGAGTTCTATTTGGAATTGAAATTATTATTGTACATGCAATGGAATATCATTATCTTTGTAAATAGTGACTAGATGAACATAGAAATTCTAAAACAACCATAATACATAATTCCATGGTCTTCAAATTACAGCGAGAAAAAAATTATTATTTTTCTTATTGTTCAGTCCAATAATTAGTTGTATTTTTATTTAATTAAAAGAAGATGTCTACACCTACCAATGTAGTCTTGACTTTAGAGAATACCATAGAAGACTTGGAGGTTTGGAGTATCAAGTTCTTTGAATTAAAAATTTGGAAGATGGTGTTCCAAAAGTTGGAAGATCGTGATTTAGAATTAATTCAAGAATTAACAATCAAATTTAAGTAAAAATTTGAATATTTTATTCTTGATATAACATACATGCAAACATTTTGATGATCTTTTTTCTTGAATGAAAGAAATTATTTAATTTCTGAGTAATTCTGCTTTCGCATTCCAACATCTTGAACCTCTTCCTTGAAAATTGTAGATCTCATGACAACTTGATGAAATTTATTCTTCAAATCCTAAATTAAAATCTTATGAATTGAACTAAACAAGTAAATCGGGCTTATTTTCGTTATCAACTCAACCATTCTCTAAATCCTTACTCAACGAACAATACTTCGCCAAGAAGTAGCGTGTCTTCTACTTCATGTACCTGTTTTTACCATATTTGCTTACAAAAATAAGAAAACACACATTTTTTATATTATTCTGTATTTTTGTTCTTAATCATTTTTTCTCTCACTTGTAGGTAGCTATTTCACATAGATATTAATAATATCAATGCCATGTTGCTTCTTTCTACTATTATCTCCACTTTAGGGTAAATAGCACCGCTCAATGTCGATATAGTTTCAGTTTGATTATCGATGAAGGCTGGTTCTTCCTACACTTTTACCTCGTTTTTCCTGGATTAAGGCATCTTTTATTTGGTCAAGGAGAAGTATTGAACAATGATGAAGTGATTGTAGTAGTAATTTTTGATGGATCTAACCACCTCCAAACTTATAATAAGTTGGTTTTCGTTAGGGTTCTAACTGGGATTTAGTGTAGTAAAGATATACTATGGTTTCAAGAAGTTCTAAGCCAGCTAACTGACACTATTATCTCATAGGTAATCATTAGTGCAATCAAGAATAAATTCATCCTCAATTGATCGAAAGTCAAGTATAAAATAATATAATTCATGCAATAATTGAAGATTTAAGTTTTAACACAAACCAATTCAAATTTTGACCTTAGATAGACATAATATAATAGTTGGATATGAATTACCTTGTTCATTCTAAGTTCACGCACAATCATGTAAAACAAAGAATAAATATTTAATTTGTCCACACCTTTTTTTGTAATTTTATTTCTAACGCAAAATTAAACACAAGCAGTACGATAAAATAGATTATCATGCAAAATATAAATTAAGTTACAAGAAAACCTCACACAAACTGTTGGGATTTTGATACCTAATAAATTTTGGGCGATGTTGTTAAACCGATATTTAATAAATTAATATTGACACCTAAGATTGATGACCCTACCTAAAAACTAGTTAGGTCCATTTGAAGCGACCTAATTTTAGTTAGAGACGCTCATGCCCCGTCCCACTCCTTTGAAAGGCTTACAAGAATTGACCCACTACTCGGTATACTTGGCCCATGTATTGGATTGGACTTGGTCTTGATATTCACATATGTTTGCCATTGTAATTTTTTGAAGAAACGGATTCCATCTTTCCTTTGCTTTGTGCGCACGAGTGCCTTTTCCTTCTTGGCCTTTGTGGCTACAAAACACCTTCTCTTTTTGTGTCCTAAGTGGGTACAATCAATAGCAATCGGAGTGGGAATAGTTGGATGTTTTGGTTCGAGTTTGTTAGGGTGATTGATAAGGTTGAGATTTCGTATACCAAGACCGGAAATTCACTTTGGTGGCCATCTTTGTGTGACAATTGGTATCACAGTCACGCTGGTGGTAGAATTTCCAGCCAAAATAGACCGAATTGAAGCAGAAGCCGGCAGGAACGAAACTGTCCAAAACTTCCAAAACAAAATCGGACCTGCAATCGCCGATTTCGGCCAAATCAGAAGTCCATTGGTGAAACTGAGGCCAGAACCTTGATTTACAGGTGGAGGTGCTCCTGGGTCGAAGGCGAGTGGTGGTGACGGCCGTCGGCGGCTACGGCGCATGGAGGCGCGTCTGGCGTCTTCAAGCATAATTTTTCTAACGTGATTTCTAACGATTTTGTGCTACTAGTTTTTTGTTTCAGGTTATAGGGTGAAAATTGGACGATTTTGCCCCTAAGCATTTGTGATTCAGTTTTGTGTTCGATTGGTTGCTGAATTTCTGAAAGCTTTAAGGCGAATAGTGGTGACCCCAAAGTGCTAAATTCACATCTCTCGTTATTTAAGGACTCAGATTAGTTCGCTATGGTAAATTGGTTTATCCCAATTTAAATTTCACCATTATCGCATCATCATGTTGGGTGATATTATAATTGAGGTTACCGTGTGGGGTAACATTGCTTGTGCTAGAAATTTAGAAATTTGTTTCTCTGTTTGAAGTGTTTACTTTGATCAAGTTGGTAATGGCTTTTGTGTTTTAACTGCTGTTTATTCATTGTGGGAGACTGAATTGCCTCAAAATTTGAATTTTTGGTTGATATACTCTCGTGTTGCATTGATTATTCCCTTAGAAAAACTAGACTCGACCCATTTGAACATTTCCTTGATCTGAGATCTTGAGTCTCACCAAACCCTGAGAATCTAGAACGGTGTATATTGCGGTCTTATGATTACTTTGAGTGATTAATTTGTGTATTTTGGTTGTTATATTTTTCAAAATGTCTTCACATTTTGAACTTAGAAATTTCAATGAGAAATGAGATTTTTCAATTTGGTAACAAAAGATGAAAGGAATTTAGGTTCAACAAAAGGTTTCAAAAGCCATAAATTGCAAATTTCCTGCAAATTCATCAGAAGCACAAAATGAAGAAATGATGAACTTGCTTACACTTCAATTATTTTATACCTATCCGAAACTATTTTGTGAAAAGTTGGAAAACTTGATTCTACTAAAGAACTTTAGCAAAAGTTGGAGGACTTATATTTGCTTAAGTCTACTCCTAATAAGTTGTACTTGGTTAAACAATTTTTCAATTTTAAAATGGATCCTTCAAAGGATCTTGATGACAATCTAGATATTTTCGACAAACGTGTTCAAGATATCGTTAATTGTGATGAAAAATGTCTGAAACATTTAAGGCTATTGTTTTGTTTAATTCTATGCATGATCCATCTAGGGGGGATAAGAATGCAATCAAGTATAGTAGGGACACTTTAACACTCGAGATCGTCATAGATTCTCTTAGAAGTAAGGAGATAAAGATTAAAGCTGAATATGAGAATAAGAGAAATGGTGAGTTGTATATGATGAGGAGTAGAATGAAGTTTAAGAAGATGAATTTGGGTAGAGCTCAAGACAATGGTGATTCGAGTAGTGACTCGAGTGATGAGGGTGGTAAGAAAAAGGGGCAAGAGATGGGACAACTCTAGTGGCAGGGGGTGTTAAGATGCATTAGCATTGTGTTGTATGTCTTTTGGTGAGATTGAGTATAGATACCTAGGGGTACATTGGTGGTTTGTACCGAGGATGTGCAGTGTGATATTTAGATCACGAATGGAGAAGTGATCAAATGTTAGAATCCTTNTGATGAGGGTGGTAAGAAAAAGGGGCAAGAGATGGGACAACTCTAGTGGCAGGGGGTGTTAAGATGCATTAGCATTGTGTTGTATGTCTTTTGGTGAGATTGAGTATAGATACCTAGGGGTACATTGGTGGTTTGTACCGAGGATGTGCAGTGTGATATTTAGATCACGAATGGAGAAGTGATCAAATGTTAGAATCCTTTATTTGAGAAGAGACCCCAATCAGGAGGAGTGTGAGAGAGGCACTTCTATCACTTCTGTTAGGTAGAGACCCATTGCCCCGTAGGTTGGGAGAAGTGATGTAGTTATAGAGGATTATCCCAAGGACTTAGGATCTATAGATTTCTACCATTTAGACGTGGGTAGAGTGATTAGTCCTGTGAGCATGATGGGCGATAAGGTTATATATGTATTCTTGAGGTGTGAGAAACACAGAATGTGATATGATAAGGGTAGTGAGATTTTTTAAGGGGTCATTTATGCATTTGTTGCATATGTGTTGACCGTGTACTTGATTAACTTGTTGTTACTTTATTGTTCTGCGTGAACGTGTCTTTTTTGAAAAGATTTGTGTTATCCCCATTGCATGTTTATTTTCTCTTGGTTGATTGCTGTGATTATCTACTTCTACTTGAGTGTTCTTCATCTCAACTCGGGTGAGTACATGAAACAGGTATATGGTATGTGTTTCGGGTCCAAAACACAAGGTAAGGTCTGTGATACCAATTTTATTGGTTACCTTGATTATGCAAGTATAAATTGTGTGTTTTGTTTACTTCCAGGTTGATTGGGTATCAATGTGGAGATTTGTCGGATTTTTGATACCCAATAAATTTCGAGCGATGATATTAAACCGATGTTGGATAAATTAATATCGACACCTAAGATTGATGACCTGACTTGAAAACTAGTTAGGGCCATTTGAAGTGAACTAATTTTAGTTAGAGACGCTCATGGCCCGTCCCACTCCTTTGGAAGGCTTACGAGAATTGACCCATTACTCGGTATACTTGGCCCATGTATTGGATTGGGCTTGGCCACTTTTATAACTAAAATTACCTATATACTGTTGTCTTGGTCTTGATATTCACGCGTGTTTTGCCATTGTAATTTTTTGAAGAAACAACTTCCATCTTTCCTTGGCTTTGTGCGAATGGCTGCCTTTCTCTTCTTTGCCTTTGTGGCTGCAAAACACCTTATTTTTTTTTGTGTTCTAAGTGGGTACAATCAATTGCAACCAGAGTGGGAATAGTTGGAGGTTTTGGGTCGAGTTTGTTTGGGTGATTGATAAGGTTGAGATTTCGTATAGTGAGCCTGGAAATTCACTTTGGTCGCTATCTTTACGTGACACAAACTTAATTCAACATGTCCTCAACGTAGTACTATAAAGTCCAACATATACAGATTAAATAAAAAACAGGAAATCAAGTATATTGTATATTATGCTATAAAAGGACATTTTTCCGTATTTTTATTTTTCAAATTTCCATTTTTTTTTTGTTTTTATTTTAATGCAGGAATGTACCAAGCAAACAAAAAAATGTCAAACATATAAAAATAAATAAGAAAATATGCATGGGTTTTTCTACCTAGAAAATAAATAAACAAATATGATGCATGCATAAATCAATGTTACATGATGATAAAGTACGTCCATCCACACAAATGCTCTTACCTTTAAGAGCACCATGATCTATTTCAAAATTTTTGAGATCACTCTTCTTCACCCAAACTTGTCCAGTGACAGGGATATTCCCAGTTATCTGTGTCATTAACTTGGTCAATTCACTCACCTGATTAGTAAGGAAGTCAATCTGACCAAAAAACTCCTGAATCTTATTTCTATTTAAGTTTCGATTTGTGTTTCTATTTAGGAAATGACAACACCTAGGCCTTATGTGTCCTAACTCATCACAATGAAAATATGTAGGGATAAACCTAGAACCAAAG
>CAIGRK010075109.1:0-10836 GCA_903798315.1 Fraxinus greggii
ACCCCACCCCACCCCACCCCAACAAAAATGAAATTCTAAGCTTTCAATTCTTGACCGGCCAGTAAGTAAATCCGAAGAAAGAAAAAAGAAAAAAATGAAAAGATTTGTGGACAAATGAAAAAGCGTTACACTTGGCAATATAACAACGGAGCTGCTTTCTGAAACATACAGAGGGTGGGACATCCTTATATGACTGAAGCCTCGCACCTATCGCCAAGAACACTAAGTTACTCCATCCCAATGTATTTGTACTTGTACACAACTACTTCAAAATACATAAATATATATATGACAAGTATAATTATCCTCAGCCATCTTCAAATATTTACAAAAGAATATATATAAAAGAAAATTCTTGATTTGGCCGAGCATTCTAAGGAAATTTTCTTCGATTACTTTTTGGCCAAAAATCTAACATGATTCCGTATCCCACCGTAAATTTCTTTAATCTTCATTCACCCAAATTTTAAATCCCCTATTGGATGGACAGGACATTCCATCTTAGGAATTAAGATTTACACAGACTTGCAATAAAATAAATACTAGTAAAGGAAAGAAAAGGGCAATAAGGTTGAGAGAATACTATAAAGACGTGACACCGTATGCATTTTGTATTGAAAGCAAAGCAATCCGGACTTTGTATTTTGGCCTTGGCCTTGGCCTTTTTACATTAGAAAACAATTTGATGATAATGTAGGCGTGCCTTGACCGAGTCACTTGTATGGTCAATTCTCAAATTCAATTATGCATTTTTCGTTTTGGGTTTAACTTGCAATGTTTTTGCTCACTTTTAAACACAATCATCAAGCCTAATGATTCACTAGGCTACTTTAAGGGAAATCAAGTCAGTCACCTCATGATTGAAGCAAGAAGCAGGTGCTTACCAACTACAGCCTGATCGAGGGTGTAAAAATTGCGTCTAGTTGCTTTAGACATGGACCAGCCTAGCGGACGTGCGATAGACCTGTGGACTCAGCACAAGCCATGCTAGACCAACGCAGATAATTTCAAGTACACTAAGCTAGCCTGGTGTGCCTCAAAATAGTGTTGCCACCTCAAAAGCATGCCACAACGGACCAATTTGTTTCTCGTTTGGCATGCGCGCCCACACAGATGTGCACACACGCAGTAGCTTAAAACTATAGATGTAGCTAGAAAAGTGCTTAGTTGAAAACGATTCATTCCTTGGGTCTCAAGTTCTAGCACAATGAAGTATTAACAAGAACAATTGTTACTGATATTAACTCCTTAGTTGTGAACGATTCATTCTTTGGGTCTCAAGTTCTAGCACAATGAAGTATTAACAAGAACAATTGTCACTGATATTAACTCCTTGAATCTAGTCAAGCCACACATCACTACCAAAATGCATATGCCAAAACCTTTAAGCATCTTTGTAATTCTAAATATTTTCTTTTCCTTTCCTCCTGCTAAGTATGCTGCAGCATCTGTATATAGACGGGTTTTGAAAGAATGGGAGACAAACGTGGGCTAAAAATCCAAATCTTCATTATTTTCACTTGCTGCAAATGAGAAGAAAAAGTTTCACCTTCACGGAATTACAGAAGTCCAGATATTAAATAGAAAGATAAAAACAAAACCTTTGACTTACATTTCAAAATGATTGTATTTTAATTCTCAGCTTCAGAGCTTTTCTCCTCTTTAGGTGGTGCTAATTGTCTCGTAAGTCGAGATCTTGTCCAAGGATCCAAGGGGGTCCTCTGAGAAGGTTGCGGCGTTGGTGGTTTAGATTGTCTAAGTTCATTTTCTCTATCTATAAACCTGCCAAGTGAAATGAAAAAGCACCCAAACAGGGAAATATATCATAATGCATTCATAAATATGAGCTGTACCATGGATATATTCAGAAGTGCTATAAAGAATTTCTCTCTCCATGATTCGTGAAATATGAAACTTCTTATGACTCTAAAAGCTCAAATCATTAATATGCAAACAGATGGCAAGCTAGTGCCTCCGTACAGGATAAATAAATAGTTAAACAAAAGAAATACTCAATATAGGCCATTGGTGCAGCATCACCGACTCGAATTCGGGTTCGAAGTAATCTTGTGTATCCACCAGCTCTATCTCTGTTAATGAGAAACATCCAACTTATATCACAAGGAGAAATAAAAAAAACACTGAAAAGTTAACAGGTTTGAGATTCACTTGTATCGATAAGACAATTCCGTGAATAACTTATGGAGGACATCATCACCACGTACAAAGGCAGCAGCACGCCTTGCAGCACAGAGAGTACCCTATAGTAATTTGGTATTTGTGTGAAAAAAAAAAAAAAAACTAAACAAACAAAATAACTAGGTACATATATCATGAAAATTCTGTCTTCAGAAAAGAAGCACTACTGATTTTCCATTATGCTAGAAAGCATAAAGTAGATTGTTATTTGTCAACTCATCATCATGGAGTTCGAATAGAATCAGACTTTTTCTCCACATTGTTTTCTGGGATTACATTCTACAGAAAAGTTTGTTGAAACATGCTTTAGTAAACAGATCAAAGTGGTAATTCATAGTCGTACAGAGCACTCCTTTCATGCAAGTTGATCAACTATCAAAGAGGTGTATATTGATCCATAATATATTAATTCAAATTTTGATGCAAAAATCATTCTTTTTCCCAAGAATCCAGTAAGGTTTCTATCTATGATTAATTATTTTCTTTGAATTGTTGAAGTTTCACCTCGCTCTGTACAGGATCTTCGTCCAAATCAATCTCCCAATACTTCTTAAACTGATAAAATTTACATCAGAGTACAACCTAATCCCAATAAGGCCTCGTAGAGATGCAACTCAAAGAGGAATAAAGAATGAATCTTGTACTCGAGCAGTGCCAGGGAATATACTATGTTCCACGTCATGAAGTGTACGATAACTTGAACAAATCAGATTGCCCAAAGTGTACTAATCTTCTATCAGATTAGAAATGACATAGCCGATTCATGAATCTCAAAAACATAATATCGTTGTTAACATTACAGACCCTAGTTACACAATTTAATTGCATACTATCAAATTAAATTAGTTTAACGATTAAAGAAATGGATTTCAAAAGATAGAACCAACTCAACTTAATAACTTGTCATAAGAATCTGAATCAATTAACTCATTTAAATCTGATCAGAGGAAATACACACCTCTTTCCCAAGATGTACCATATTATCAGCAAGCCTCCGGACTTCCTTCGCCTACAAATAAGATAACACAAACGGAAAAGGAAAAGGAAAAGGAAAAGGAAAAGAAATTAAACATAGCAATTCGTGCAACCAATAATGAAGCCCAAAGTACTAAAAGAGAAATGAGAAAAGTGAAAATGAAATATATAAAACCTAAAACCAATATCTTGATTTGTACATACGTTTTAATAATGCTAAAAAATCACGAAATATGACTTCAGTATCTGCGAAAGATGATCATTTATACAGAAAACGATGATCATTTCCACAGAATAGAAAACATTCTTTTATCCTTTTTATCATCTAATTATTTGAGAAAGTGGTGGCAGCCATAAACGAAAATTATTAGAAACTGAAGTACATTTATATTAAAATTTTCAATTAAACATCAAAGCTCCGATTATACAGAGACACAGATTTTCTTTCGGATGCCCATATCAGATAATTTAAAAAGAGTTTTTCTCTTCAGGGTATACTCCCAAAAAATCGGTAAGACTGCAAATACATTACTAAAAAGATTATATTTTTAATTAAATATACATTTAAACCCACGTAAAACCCTGAACTTCAAATGGTATTTTAAAACTTAAAAGTAAAAACAAATACCTTAGCAACAGTGGTTTCAATTCGCTCGTGCTTCACCAACTGTGATACCATTGTCCTGTGATCAGAAATTAAAACCTTAAAGATTCGAAAAAAGAAAAAAAGAGAGAAATCATTAGTATTACCTGAGCATAGACATCCGATGACCTGTAGGTCGATTAAGCTTCCTGAACTTCGTCATACTCGGGGGTGTGCGCGAAGCATAAACAGAAGACACCTACGAATATCTTACGATCTAAAGGGAGTAGTAATTTCAGATGCCTGGAATTACCGTGAATGTCTCAACAGTCGAAATCTAATGACCCAATAGATACTCTTTCTGGGCTTAGTGTGTTAGTTAAGAATAGCCCAATATTTTCTAGGGAAGAGTTTCACAAACCAAGGATTAACTATCACTAAATCAATTTTCTAATCTTAAGTTTAAAAATTACAAAAATTAGGTATTTGTTAATTAATTAAATATATTAAAATCACAATTATACAATTCATGATCACAGATACATTCCTATGAGTCACAAATTATTTACTGGTCACATTTTATCAAATTAATTGATCACAAATTATTTCGAGGTCACAAATTAAAAATTTTATAGGACACGGTTTATTCCATTTGTCACAGATCAAAAAAATTATAGGTCACATTTTATCCATCGGTCACACATTTTCAAATTTGTTGGTCACAAATTATTTTTTAGGTTTCAAATTAGCGAATTTTAAGGTCACGTTTTAATAGTTAGTCGCAATGACCAAACAGTTGGTCACATACACCAAAATACCCCACCCCCGATCCCGATCCACCACCAATACTTGGTCACAGATCAACCAAATATTTGGTCACAAACAATATCCCACCGCCGCCACCGTCACAACACCACCACCAACAAAGCCGTCATCAATAGATACTGACACCGTCAACAAAAATCATCACCACCAGATCTCCGGCCACCAACAACCACCACCCCGTCGTCGCCACCAGATCCATCGCCAACCCCATAAGCGCCAACTCCACCACAACAACATCATCACCAACAAAATCGTCACCACCAGATCCAACAAAAAAAAAATCTCAAATCCGCAATCAGTTCGCCACCATCCATGTCCCCTCAACAACAGAGACATCACCACCACCCACCACAAACTCATCACCACCTCCACCCCCGTCGATGCCAACGCCACCACAGACATCACCACCACATTACACCATCGCCGCCGCTACCAGATCGCACCAACGGAGAGACACCACGAAATACACCGCCACCGGATCACACCAATGGAGAGACACCACCAAATATCACCGCAACTTGCGACGATTCGAGCTCATTCTGGCCTACGAAAATCATTCTGGCCTACGAAAATGGATTGAGGGTGGTTGAAATTTTTTTCGCGTCACGCTACCGCCACAATTCGCGACGATTCGAGCTCCGTCGCTACCGCCGCAAAGCCCAGCTGCTGTGCCTCCGTGCGAAGAGGCTCCGATCTCCTTCCATTAAACAGCATCACGGTGCTGCTTCCATTGTGGCGACGACACGACGTCACTTCTTCGTTGCAGCTTCACTCCATTCGCAGAGAGAGGGGAGGACACGGGAGAGGAGGCGCGAGAGAGAGGGGAGGGAGTAGATATTCACAGAGAGGAGAGGGGAGGGGAGGCGAGAGAGAGAGGGGGGATGGAATAGAGGTTGATAAATTAAGGTTTTTATATATTACCTGATTTTTGAATAAATAAATTTTAGACCTGATTTTTAAAATACTATTTTTAAATTCCTGGATTTATGTAATTTCCTCATAAAAATATACTGGGCCAGCCACCGAAAAGCTGCCCAAAATGGCCCATATTTTTTGGCAAACCAGGCTTCGCCAACCTACAGACGAGACTGGCCGAACAAAACCCACAAGCACGGCACCACCGACCTGTATGTAGAAGGACGAGAATGGCATGACACAACCCGCAAGCATGGCACATGCTGGACCAGGACAGGCTATCGAAGAGGCAGAGAGCAACAAAGCTTTCCATATATGGCTCTGTTGTCCATGCCCACAGCTCGCCAGGCCTTAAAGCTCAGACACTGAAGGTGCAAAAAGCCTAAAACAAATTTATCTTGCTCCCTGAAGATACCAAGAAGCGCACTCAATCTACCCAAAATATAACTTGGTGCCCAATCTTGACCACTTGCTCTTAAAAAACTGTTTCAAATTCACTGAGGCATTGAACAAAGGTATAAATAGTTCAACAGCCCAAGCGAATCGCCATAACTAATATCAGTGACTCGCCATAACTAATATCCGTGACCATTACAGTAACCAACTGCAGAAACACTTTGCAACACGTCATAAATTTATAAGGCAAGGCAAGGAAAAGAAATCAAATGTCTTGGGAAATTTATTAAGCTATTGCCGGTGTATGAAACATAAGCAAAGCATTAAACGAAGCCAAAACCCGTTCCATGCTGTGCACTTATCTCTACTCAGATAAGGTAACCTTGAGCTCACCATTGTTGTGCAGTTCCATCACAATATCACAACCTCCTACCAGCTCTCCTTTGTAATATAGCTGTGGAAAGGTTGGCCAATTTGAGTATGTCTTTAATCCTTCCCTCACCACCTCATCGGTTAGAATATCGAAAGAACCAAAATCGACTCCCTCCTCCTTCAGGGCATTTACAACTTTGGAGCTGAAACCACATCTTGGAGCATCTGGAGTACCCTTCATGAAAAGCATTACAGGCAATGAATTTACCAACTGTTTAAGGCGATCTTCGAGGGTTTCACCAGATGAGATCCCATTCTCGGATAGAACCTTTTTAAGTTCTCCACTCTTTTGCATCTCCAACACGATGTCTGATCCACCAATGAGTTCACCCTTTATGTATAGCTGAGGATAACTCGACCAGTTTGAATAAACTTTAAGGCCTTGACGAACATCATCATCACTAAGAATGTCAAAACTCCCAAATTTGACTTTCTCCTGTCTGAGAATGTCAACAACCTTGCGGCTGAAACCACATCGCGGTTCGTCGGGTTTTCCTTTCATAAACAGCATGACTTCACTTGAATTTATCAGACCTTGCAGTCGAGAAGTCAGAGTTGTGGTCAAGCCTGAAGGACCCGTAATGCCTCCCTGTCCACTATCATGTTCGGTAGCTTTTATCTCACTGGGATCAGAGATTTCAATTCCTTGATCTTTGAAAACTTCTTGTAGCTCACCACTTCCATGCATAGCAATTGCAATATCACAACCACCAAGCAGTTCTCCCTTACAGTATAGCTGAGGAAACGTTGGCCAGTTGGAAAATTTCTTCAATCCTTCACGAACCTCATTGTCCGTCAATATATCAAAACTTCCAAATTTAACCTTTTCTTTCTTCAATATGTCAACTACTTTTTGACTGAAACCACATTTGGGGGATTCAGGGCTCCCTTTCATGAAAAGCATAATTGAATGAGAATTGACAAGCTGCTCAAGTCTATTTTTGAGAAGGTCACCAGCACCAAAAGGTGATAGGCTCCCTACCCGACCAGAACCATTTTCTTTAGCAAACTCCTGAAGTGTTTCAAGAATAGTAGGTCCTGCAGCCATACCGAGGCTAGCAGGAGAAGCAGGTTCCCCATGACTGATTGATCCAGCAACTTTGGCAACCTTGTTGGCCAAACTAGTTGGGTCAGCACCTTCCAATGTATCGACTGCCGTGCCATCCTAATAGAATCAAAGTCAATTTCTCTATATCTCTTTACGGTAGGTTACAGGGAGAAAGGATATATATAAATTTTTTATATATGCTCGTATGTATATGCCACAACCAAGCTCAAAGATAATTAACTCAAGAGGCAAACCAGCTGAGCCTCAATGGGGCTAACAAATGGCATGTCTTGCCAATCTGCTACCTAGCAGCATACTTGTAGTTACCGACTATAAAGACATATATGGTCAACAGCAACCACGCACAGAGAAAAGAAAAAAGGCAACAGATAATATTAAACAATGTTATGCACCCACTTAGTCAGAAGTAATAATAATAATGGTACCACACTGAAGATTTTGGTGCTAAACTTAAAGTGGACTAACATATGCAAACCTTTTAATGAAGAGAATCAGGGCTGAGGATGTTCGAAGGAATGAATTATGTGGCACCAATGAAGCCTTTTGGGCATTTTGTAGCAACAAAGATACAGTATCAGTTGATGGGCGCATAACATTTTACCGAAGAATCAGAACCTAGTGATTGATATTGGTCTTCAGGAAAGATATTGCAGATTAAAGATAAAACTCCAAAATTCATTTGGGTACCAATTTATAATGCAACATGCTATTTGGCACCTTTCAAAGACTTAAGGTTGCATTTCTCAGCAAATATCTCAAGGAAATATAATAGTCACAACACCCAATATTTGTTCTATCATGGAGAATGGCAATGCACGAGATTAACATCGAGGTGATCATTTATCCAAGAATGATTTTTGATGTCAAATGATTGAACAACTCGGTAGCAACTTACTTACGATATTAAGCTGATATTCATAAAAGCATCCGTTGAATTATGAGTTCACTACAATATGTTTAGCAAAAAAATGAGGGTATTCATGTACTCATTCCATTACCCTCGTAATAGTCAGAAATAATGCTATTTGTCATCACTGAAGACCATCATCACCCTACGTGGCCACACAATTGCATTAAATGATAGTTCTAATTAAACGTGCAGGGACATGGAACCCATGTTGTTGGATCTATAATTCAATGCCATCTAAACATAATGACGGCCAGTGATAACAAATAGCATGACTCAATAGTTAGGGAGGACAAAAACAAGTCTATAACTATCATATATAACTGAAAATTATCGTGGAAGACAGGGCAAATGATTATAACTTCCCTATAGGTGTAGTACCTTAAAGAAAACAAAATAAGGCACGGCAGAAACAGAATATGCCTCAGAGATTTCTGGTTGTTCTTCAGCTTCAACCTACAACACCACAAGGGATGTTAGCAATGCAGCACATAACTTGTGAAAGTCCTCTGACGTTCAGTTTCTTTGCATGCTAGCGTTAGAATCACATGGCAAACAGGGTCAAAGCAAATTATCGTGTTTGAATCACTCAGAGCAAGAACGAGAGAAGACAGGCAAAAAGAAAAGATATAAAAGTTACGAACCAAAAGTAGAAAGTTTTGAGATTCATATTCCGAATTCATAAAATATGCTTAATCAGTTATTGCTGATTAGAATTAGTTGAACCCAGACCAGCTTTGTATTTCCCATGGTTTGAACTTTGAACAAAACACTGGACTCCCATCTATCCCTGAAAATCGAAACAGGAGAAATTTAAGAAATAACCATTTTAATCGGCCTGAGTAGGTTAGACAGGAGAATGCCATCTATACCCCTTGTCCCCTCTCTATCAGATTCTCACAAATTGAAAATCATGCACTCACATAGAGAGAAAGATAACAAGTAACAATACAAGCATTGTCTTCCTAGCAAATAATTAACATTTCCTTTCCACAATTTGCTAATTCTCTGATGGTCAAGTACCTTTAACCTATATTAGGGGTAATTAAGAAAAGGAATTTTCTAGAAATACATAAGAAAAGTAGAATCTCAATTTCTTTGTTCCTTTTCTTTCTTTTACCCTTGCCCGTTCTTTGCTTTCCCCCAAACCTGATTTAAATGATTCTGACAAATTGAAAACCAGCGTTACATAGATTGATTAGCATACATTTGAACAAAGTTAAGGTAATTGTTAAGATTTGGATTCCATCTTAAAAGGTCAACCTTGTTAAGAGGAATAGTCCAAGATTTTTATAAATTGATCTGTGTTTACATTATTTATCGATGAGGAATATATATCCCTTAACACGCCCCCGCAAGATGGTGGCTCATTTGAGCAGACCAATCTTGAAATCCACATGCTCACTTTTGGAGTCTTAACTAAATCGAATCGCTCGTTCGAGCATAATGAGCTCTGATACCATGTTTAGATTTTGGTTCCATCTTAAAAGATCAACCTTATTAAAAGGAGCAGCTCAATATCTTTATAAATTGATCTATGTTTACATCATTTATCGATGTGGGATATATCCCTTAACAATAATAACCAAATGAACTGCTCCACAGTCAATTTATAATAAATTGAAAGGCCTTTTCTTTTTCTTTCTTTCTAGTGATTAGAATTAAAATTCAGACCAACCATTGCTGCTTTCTTTTTGTGGACACTCAATTACCAGCAAATAAATATTTAATCAAAAATTTTAACCAAATTATAGAACTAGAAATATATGCCATCTCATCACAACCTTATTGCCTAATAAGGTTCGAATTACTCGTCGTCAATTAAAAAAACAAAAAAATTAAAATTGAACAGGAAAAGCGAAGAGATCTAACAAATTCACCAATAAAAACAAAAACCAGACCAGTACAGAAAATAGCAAAATAATAAAATAATAATAATTATAGAACCGAGTGGTTTTGATATAGAGAGAAAGGGGTAAGTATAAACCCGGTAGAAGTGGGCTAGAGAGAAATCAGTGGAAAGATGAGAGAAAACTTGGTCCATGTGCTTGGAGGCCTCGCACCAAGGCGCCCAGAAATGTAAAATGACCGGAGAGCCTTCCCCAATGGTTTGATCAAGCACCGCCTTCGATTTCACCTCCTTCACCGCTCCTCCTCCTCCGACGCCTGCCATTATTTCTAAGGGATTCTACTGGCTTTTGCTACTCCAAGCGAAAGAACGAAGGAAGAGGAAGAAGAATCTATTCGATTGGGTAGTTGAGCATTGGGGGTTATAAAGGCAGTCCCAGGCCCTTTTCATCACAGCAAAATCGCATATTCTCGAAAATGCGATTTTTGTATAACAATTACTTTGGGTATATTTATCCAAGTAACTTCTTAATTTTCAAATTCCATTAAAAATATTATTTATTTTGAAACTTGCTCTATTTACTTAAAAGTAACCCTTCTGAACTGAGCCAACCCTACTAATAACCTACTAATAAATACTAATTTGAAATATATTTTGTATCTTATAAGGCTTAGGTCCGTTTGATT
>CAIGRK010075232.1:0-15619 GCA_903798315.1 Fraxinus greggii
ATTTTGAGAACCTGAGAATTGAAGTATTAACTTCATCAATAAGGACATTGGCAATGTTAGCAGGTTTTACTGTGAAACCAACACTCAGGGACAGAATACTGGCTGCTCAGAAAGATGATCCCTTTTTTTTGGAAAGATCAGGGTTCAGGTGGGAATTGAGAAAATGAAAGGATTTGAAATAGCCGAAGATAAAGTCATAATACCTAGGCTGAACTAAAATGTATAAAGATTTACGAGATACATTTTGGTGGAGAAATATGAAGGGAAAGATAGCTTTGTTTGTGTCCAAACGTATGGTCTGTCAACAGCTGAAGGATGAACATCAGAGGTCGTCGGGGCTGTTGGAACCCATGGGCATACCCGAACGGAAATGAGAGAAGATTGCAATGGATTTTGTCGTTGATTTTCGTTGTGTACTTCATCGAATTTTGAATAAAGATGATGATAATGAATCTTACACTAAGATGATCTTCTTGCCACCATCAATCTTCAAAACCTTTTTTTTCTCTTTTCTCTTCGGTTCATTCCAAGTCACTTGTTTCTCCAACTTTTGCATTATAACACCACCTTACCAAACCTATAAAGTAACACTAACAAACACATTATAATTGTTCTATGCTCATAAGATCTAGCCAATTATCAAGTTAAAGTAATATAAAATGCGTGAGTAAAACGCACTCATCGCATATACCGTAAAATACAAACTAATTTCAAACATAAAGTCAAAATACTATTTAACTCATTATTACACGATTCTTTAATTTTTATTTTTTTGATAAAAAATGTAACACGTATAGAAAATTTTGATTTACATGTTCTATCACCACCACGATCACGCCACCATCGCTCTACAACAACCACTTGTAACACGCTACACTTGTACACACTATCATATATTTTCGTCACAGCATCACCACCAATTATAAAACTGTGTTAAACTTGTAACAGAAAAAAGCAGTAGTATAAAATTAAAAATAGGTTAAAAATATGTTGTAAATTAATTGTTTTTAAACAGTTATAGGGTGAAATTTTCAAAATTCTATTCGTTTGTTTACTCCAATAACTACAAAAATAACTTTAACATTCACGTTTTTCTTTCTTCTAACAATTTTTTTCGGAAACAATTAAGTTACTTGTACATTCATGATTGACATCTTAGATGACATCGTTCAATGTGTAGGAATTTAACCATTGGTTGGAAAGAATATTGTTAAAATTAATGTACAAAAAGTTACAAACTCACACCATCATACATGATATCAAACTTGATGTATATCAAGCAAAACTGTAAATTTAAACTACAGTTTAAACTTGCAATTCGCCTTCGCTATCTATGTGATGTAACTATTAATGAAATTGTTTTAATCTCTGATTTCCAATAATTTCTGCTAAACAAAGAAACGCATTCATCAATTTTCCTTTGCACTTGGCAGTTAGCGCTATCTCTACCCTACGTTGGGGAAATTACACTCTCTCCTATTTTTAAATTTTCATTCTATGATATCGTGATAATAATTTTCTTTCAAAAACTAAGCCACCCCACTCCCATTTACCCCAGAAACACTAACCCCCAATCCCCATTTTTACCCCTAAAACCCCCTACCATCCCCACAGTCCCAATCCCCAATGAACATTGACTGCCACTGCCAGTTACCACTTCCACCACATACTGGCTAGTGGAATCACCTGCCAAACTCAGCCCCCACCTTCGGTTGGCTCTACAAAATCACGTAGAGTCCAAAATATGCAAGAAAAGCTTTTGAATTCGCAAATTGCGAATCCCAAAAACCTTGAATCCAGCCAACATCGATGGGACCCATCATCGTGGACCTACACCTATTTCTTTGCTACCTCATTTTGTTACTACTCCAGCCATGGATCTTCATCAGTCGAACTAGAATATACTTCTAGTTGGGAAGCGCATGGATTTGAAGTGTGTTGAAAGTGGTGGTGGTGACGACGGTGTGTTGGATGTGAGTTGGTGGTGATGAGTTATGGATTTGAGGTGGTAACTACGATTTGAGTGGTGTTGGTGGTGGTGGAGTGGGGGTGAGGTGAGGTGGGGTGGCGTGGCGTGGCGTGGGGTCATGAAAAGTTAATTGAATAATTTGTGATCAATAAATAATTTTTGACTTGCTAAAATGTGATTCGCACTTGAATATGTAATTATGACCTACAACATGTATCTTTGTGAATGCCATCTTGTAATGATTTGTGATTAGTATGTGAGCATAAATTGTGATATTGGTCGTAGCAGTTTATCAGATATCACAAGATATAACTACCTAGATTTTGAGTTTTTTTTTTTTTCACAAAATTATTATTTTTAAAACATTTGCAGTTATACAATTTCCCCTTTCAAATTCCGGCAATGGCCCACTACCAATTTCTTACCATCACTTGAGAGCCCAACAATAAAATCTAACTTAAAAAAAGACCCAAATGTAAAGAAGAGTTAGCCGTCCTGAACTCACCTAATCAAGGACAAATTTCAATCTTACGTCTTAGCCTGCACGCAAACCACGATATCATCCTTTGAAGGAATGAATTTTACTTTGAATAAATACGAAATAAACAATCAACTCATATAGTTTGACCTTTAAAAATAAAATTCAAATTTTAATATGATATCATAGTTTATTAAACTTTAATAAACGATTCGATCCAACTAAGACTCAAAGTAACATACAGATTTCAAGATCACTATTCTCATATGAATCATTATCTTGTAGGGCATATATCTAGTTCTATCTAATCTCACCAAATATGCGATTAATGGGATAAAGTTTTTTCATTAACATCTTAATTATATTATATTATATTACATGAAGTAAATGATTTAGAATACAAGGAATTTAAGCCTTAATACTAGCGATATTAAAGTATAATTAACCCAATAAAAATGTAGACAAATAGGAATGAATGGTCTTTTATTGGTGATCAAATTTATAGGATCCCTAATGCTTAAACACGAAACACATAGTCCATATCTAACCAACAAACTCATTTTGGACAAGCCAATTCCTCTAAGAATCAGAATTTCATACCTAACTTTAACTATCAACACTTTGCATGATAATTTTTTACGATTCATTGTAGAGCTTTTAGATCTAATCGACTATTTTCGAGTAGCTCTGATGTGACCCTCAAAATGGAAAAATTGATTCGAATGAAGAGAAAAAAAGAAATAAGAATACTTAGGCTTTACAACTGGTAAACTAGAGTAAGAGTAGTAGTTAAACATGTCCTCATTCCCATCCCCGCCCGATTTAGGATTATGTGGAGAACCAAACTTTCTTTTATCATTACAAACCGGGTCATCAAACTCAACCAATGTTAATGTAAGCAATTTCACGTGCTAATGCTGTTCAAGAAATTTGAGTCTTCATATAATTTGTAAAGGTCAAGCCTAGTCTCCTTTTAAGTTTTACTTATTTCTATTGATGCTAATAAATTCCCCACCCTTGTGGTGATTTTTTTAAGAAAAGGGCAAGTACGTGTCTCAACAAATTCGATGAAAAATGTTCACTAAAGAGGGAATTATGCACTTGCTCGCACTCGACACCTCTATCCGACTTTATATCATCTTGATAGGTGTCAAAATATGGGAAATGAACTTATAATTCAGAACATGACATTTTTCCCGTTCAACATACATAATTTCTTCATTCATACAAAAAAATATCTATTCATAATATTGAAAGCTTTTATACTTTTAAGGATAACTATGAAATTAACAATTCATAAAATTGGAAGTTTCAGTATGGAATTATTCCTCTTCCACGTTTGGAGAAGAAGAACCTCCCAGATGAATGTGATCTCTTAATGCCAACAGGACTTGTACCACAACAACTATACCTATTCATTTCTTCTACAGGCCTTTTGGATGTTCCAATGTCACTCAAGAATTGGCACTCTTCCATTTCGTAATCTTTCTTATGTATCATCTTTTCCCTTGTACCTTGGGCAACACAGGCGCTAACATGGCCAGGACAAAAGGTCGTGATCCCATGAGGGTGAGCTAATCCTAAAACTTTGTCCTCGGTACGGATTGCAAGCTGCAACTTTCTTGGACGAATCCGGAATACATCAGCTATTGACAAATGATGTTCACAAATATTATCCATGGACATTGATCTTCTAACTTGAATTGCAGTGTCCCTAGGTTCTGAATTCCCAAAAGAATTCTGTACTTTTCTCTGTGAAGTTTCTTCTTCTCTAATATCTATCTGCATATTATCTACCACAGCTGCATTCTCATCTTCGGCCGGGCTCTGGGGTCGAGATTCATTACGATCAAGAGGAGTTTCTGAAATCCAACGGGCTAATTGAGGAGACGATGCATTGAAGCAAGCAATATTTGCTCGACAGATAGGGCAATTCGAGTGAGATTTAAGCCATGTATCTATACATTGTACATGGAAAGCATGGCTGCATTTTGGTAAAAGCCTAAGGCTCTCGTTTTCTTCGAACTCACTGAGGCAAACAGAACAATCTTTACCGTCGATTAATCCATCACCTTTCTTGTACTTGAACATTGTAATGGACTTGATAACAGCCTCATCAATTCCATTTCTTGGGACATGCCAGAACTCATGATTTGAAGGCTCTTGATTAATGTCTTCGAATTCTGCGTCGGCTTCATTATTTTCTCTTCTTCTTGATGAAAATCTGTTGCCACAATACTTGGAGATGATTGCATAATAACTAACAAGGAGAAAGGCACTTGCCAGTATGCCAATAATGGCGATAACAAGAGGCGAAAAATTCGGTCCCGAGTCATCATCGGGGAATTCATCAGAGGGAGGTGGTGGAGGGAAGATCAGATAGCACCACTGTGGGCAGTACAAACTACAAAAACCTTGAGTGCAATCTCTACTGTTTATATATGGCATCCAAGTCTTGGGGTTGCCCATAGATCCCATGTTCATAACTTAGAAATAGCCTGTCGAGCAAGTTGCTTAATACCCAAATTGACACCCAACAATTTCATCCAACAAATGAGAGAAGAAGATGCAATCTCTAACAGAAGAGAAGGGTGGGGAAAAAAGCAGCAAGAAAATGCTTTGAGTGGAGTCCTCTTTCTTTCGGCACTCTTTTTCTTTTGCTCAAATTGCTTTCATGAAAATAATGCTATGTTGACTAAAGGTGATCGAGTAGGTGGGAATTTTTATCAAAGCACTCTCAGCACTTTATTATTTATTGAAAATATAAATGAGTTGTTAATGCTTTATTATTTTTGAAGCCTTCACAGATAAAGTGAATTATTTTGCACTATTATTGTGTTTTTTCAATGAAGTGAAAATGACACTTGACCTGGCCTTGAGGTTCAAGATTCTCAGTCTCTTCTCCTTTACTTTCACATTTTTCCCTCTCTTTCCTTCTTGTTTTTGGGTTGGGGTTGGAGTCCGGCAAAACCTGGATCCCAAGTACCTCGCTAGCAAAGGATGCTCAATGAACAATATTTTAACTTTCTCTTCTCTCCTCAATGTGTTAAACAGAAATGATCTTCTACCAATAATGGATATGATAAAACATGCTCACCCCTAACGTGGAGTTGCCACGTCAACAGTCAGCCTCCAATTTTTTACAATCAACTGTGAACAAGATAACTCTTACCCAGCATTGGTAGGAAATCATTTCTGAAATGCTAAATACTATCAAATCCTCCCTTTCAAATATGTATTACAATACATAACTGGATAAACATTGAGTATTAATGGTTCAAATTATCAAACTAACGATAAGATGAAATACTATCATAATAAAGCTATTTGTACAATTTTTGTCGACAACTTTGTCGACAAGTCATGTGTTGCCAAGATCCATACTGTTGATCTAAAAAACAATTTTTAAAACTGATGGTGCAAATTCCTATCAACTCATAGTTGTCAACAAAGTTGTCTAACTCAGCGTAGTTCATACTTTATACTACAAACACTTGATGATGGCTCAAAAGTCAGCTTGGTGGGAACCTAGTCTAATAGTAAAAGACGATGTGAATTGAGGAGCATATATTCTATCTTTTTTTATAAAAGCATCAATCTCTAACTCTAAAAAGATAAGAATATCTGAACCATACAATCTAAGCATGTCTGTATACATTCAAATATGAGTCAGTTACATATCAATATAGTAAAATCAAAATTAAATATCTGTAATTCAGTTGGAAGAAGTAACTTTTTCGAAGAGGAATCTTGATCAAGTCTTGTAGGACCAGAACTCAACATTTGTGAGGGATGATTAGCTTAAAAATCAAAACTTTTCTTCCTCATAAGTTGGAAAATAAAAATTATCACCACATATGCTCATACATTACATTTTTCTAAATTTAAAATCATTGGCGACCAGTCAAGTTATAGCGAAATTTTCATTGAGGTCATCACAATAAATTCTCATATATTATATTAATAGCAGGTCAAAATTGTCCTTGCTCACCATCTCCTCAACCTAAAGAGAAATCAGTTCATCTTAAGAACTAAATATATCAGAACACTTTTCCACCTAAAATGGTTTGGTCACACATGGATCTAGGAACTGCATATAGATATGGGAAAGGAACAAAAGAAGGAGGGTTACTCGTACATGTCATCTTGCACTTATCACACAAGGGGTAAGAATTTAGCTATATATAAACCAAGTGGTGTACGAACACAGACATGCTTCATTGACTGGAGGAACACGCACAGAAATTAAAACAAAAAATGTGATTGCAGTCTCAATTATTATGAACATCACACATGAATGTTGGAACTAATAGGTCTATTCGTATCTAGTCATTGCAATTAATACAAGTATACATGTTCCAACAAGAACTAAAGTTCTGGGAACAAATTAATACAATCCTGATAGAAATGTATCAAGAGAATAATGAAATACTAACGGCGAGACAAGTATCAGATCAATTAGCTAATCAAGAGCAAATGGCTAAAATATCGATTTTGTGTCACGTGAAATACCTAAATAAAGGTTCATTGCAAGATATCTTATGATACAAGATTCACAAGCACAACCAAACATGTTTGCAATTAAACTTCAAACATGGGTGATCTTTGCATATCGCCCCCAAGTTTTCAAGATATCATGTAGTTCATTTCTTCTATTTTGAGTAAGACTGTTTTGTCTTGAGCATTCTTTACACATGAGAAATTTGGAATAATCTAGGAGCTATAATTTTGAAGTTTGAAGAGAGGCCACAAAGATAAGATTCAGTGTGATTCAAATCATTTACAAAGATAAGTCACGAGAATAGCAAAAGATTAAAATTGTAATATTTATTAAAGCACAAGAGCATAAAAGTCTCGTGGAAATAGAAAATTTTAGCAAAGAAAAAAGAATTTCCATAACTGTTAACCTAATAATTATGAACAATATAATCTGTATCAAATACGTATCTATGAAGTAAATAATAATAATTTGGATCTACTGATGACCACAATAGTAGCTATTAAACCAATAGTAGTTTATGGCAAACTCAATGTAGATAAACTAAATGATCAGAAGACATGAAGCTATGCAAAGCACATAAATGCTTAGAGCGGTAATGGCCAACATATTATGTGAAATGTGCAAAAAGATGGCTTTATCCGCAAGATTGGAATTACATTCTTGGTTTAGTTTGTACTTTCTCTCTATCTACATACGAATGCAACATCGAAAAAGCTAAAACCTTGTACCGATTTATGCCTCTTTAGATTACTCATTTGTTTCATCCACCTCATTTTCAAATGCATCAGCATTCTTTTCACTGAGGTTCAAACTGATTGGCCTACCCATCAATTCCTGCATTAAAAACAATGAAATAATGTGTATCCTGAATCAGAAACAACCATATAGAAATGAAAACATTCATGTAACTCCAAATCAAGAATCTGATAACCCGCATTAGTTTAAAAATTATAATTACTTCTGCACGCATAAATGTTCCTGCTTAGTCATCAATTCTCTCATTTATGGATTTTTCTCCAAATCATCTATATTCTGGGATTAGGGTAAGCAAGCTTAGTCATTAAAACAAAGGATTTATGTAAGAGCTATAACAAAATGAAACGAGGCCAAGGAGAAGAAAAATATTTCCTCTCTCACTAGAAATGTCTAAGATAAAATTATTCATCAATAATTGAAGTTTTGACTAGGAATCAACTATTGGACTCAGAGAACTAGCTTATCACCTCTTCACCATAATCCACAAATCAGATAACATTCAACTCTCTTCCCTTAATACCAACTTGATTCCACAAACCAAGGTCAAGACAGCAACTGTGTTATGACAAAATTTCAGAAAATCATAGTAATTTCAACTTTATTGTGTACAAGAAAGATAACACCACTGAATTTCTCTATATCGAAAAACTCATTTTCTTAATATAATTTCCGAGAAAGCTCAAAAACCAACAGTGGACATTTAGTACGTAGTATTACAATGTACTCAATAATACAAAAGTTAAGATTTTAACTTCTTTTCTTCTTTAGTACTATTATTTTTGTCTAATTCACCTCACAAAACATTCCAGTAAGGTTAATTATGCTGATGTATTTATCCCTACAAAGTCATGTCCGCATGATCTTTACTTTTTGAAAAAGAGTTGCTCTCACATGAGAACGCATGGACTGTGCATAAAGAATAAAACAATGAAACATAATAATTTCATAGCAGTATTTATCTTCAGACTTGGACAGAATTGTACAATATTTTCATTTCCGAAAGAACCATGTATCAGGTGCTTCAGTACTTGTGCCTTGATCAAGCAGTATGATGATGATGATGTTTGCAACATTAAACGTATATAAAGTACCCGAAACTGGTGAAAACTTTTATCCAGATATTCAGTGCAAAACTGAGATTTCTTCAAGCATATGCGAACACCAATTTTAATCACTCCCAGAAAGCAATGAAGATGATACAAGTGTAGCATGGCTTTTTTCCATAAGAACTAAAAGAAATAACAAAGGACAAATAGATCTTTCGTCATGAACATGTACAAGTACAAGGAACTTCTTTTCCATTTTACTGTGTTGAAAGACCACATGTTTCTTATCAACAACCTTTCAAAACGGTTACATGGATGCAAAATTATACTTTTTCAGAAAGTCCAAGCCCACTAGATTCTTTAAATTTGACTGTAACTATGATTTTCACAAAATCAACTGAAATTCATAGTACTCTGTTTAAAAACGTGAAAGATTTAATTTGACTACGATGACAAAACTATGGGTTCTTCAGAGCCATGTTTTTGTATGGGATTATATCTTTTGGAAGAATAAAGATTCCCACATAATGTTGTTTAATGGAAATTTTATAGGTATTCATATTTTTCGAATTTAAAGTAAACACATACAGAGTACCTTGTCATTTGATGTGAAAATGAACAACCCATTCAATTGATGACACAGAGAGTACAAAATAGGTAGTTTAGTTTCAAATTAAAATCCAACATTTTTCAGAATTACATCCCAAATCTGATTTCAAAAAAATTTTGGCAAATTCTAAAATGTAAACTAAATAAATAAATTTGTAATGGTAAATAATCAATATAACTTAACAAAGGACTAAAATTCATTATGATGTTTGACCAAGTGAGTTGTACAAGTACATCCAATAAAAATTTAATAGAAGCATACAAACAAGGAATTTGAAAGAACAAATAACGTGCTAATATTTTTACCTTCCCATCTAATGAAGAAATTGCAGATTCTGCTTCGTCCTTTGTGGCAAAAGAGACAAAACCATACCCAGCTGATCTTCCAGAAGGACCATCAAAGACAACTCTAGCTGAAACGGGATTGAAGTTGGCAGAAAAGAATTCTCGGAGATTATTAGATCTCACTTTCCATGCAAGATTGGACACGTACAGTTTATGGCGTGTCTCGCCAGGCGGAGGACCCGCAGGAGGACTGCGTGAAGGTTTCTTGAATTTCTTGGCAAACTCTACCCTGATAATCCTACCAGACAATTCCTGTAGGGCAAAAATTACATCATGTAACAACATAAACCAATAGAAATTCTTCTAAAGAGCTTGTAGAAAGTAAACAAAACTCCTTTTCAATTTACATGAAGCTTTGAAGTCCTCTCCCATTAGTTCAATAATTATATCAAATGATAACCTGAAAAAGTCACCAAAGCAGCCGAAGGTGTATGTCTCTGTACCAACACAAAATGTTTATATTTATGCTTTTGGTAAATACTGAGTTGAGGTAATGATAGAAGGAACCAAAGTATCGTTCACCCACATATTACCTAACTGATGTATTACTACATTGTGTAGTAAATATAACACGCATATCTTAAATTGCTTATGAGATGCAGAACACAAAATAGATTTCAATTACCATTTCATGCCCAGTGTTCAAAAACAAAAGTTCAATCCACCATCATTTGGAATAGCCATAAAACTGTCTTCTCTTATTGTCTTTCTCAGAGCTAATTCTTTACAGATTCTTAACGCAAAGTCATGGTTTCATTTACCAAGTCATCTTTTCAGGATTATTCCAGGTGTTTCAAGCATTCTCCTTGACAGGAAAGAAATATCCCAAGGAATTGTTTCTCATTTTTCATTATCCTGAATTTCATATAACGTAATCACTGCCAAAGATAATTATTAACAAAATGAGGGAAACTTGCATATAAATCATACGTTGCAACTCAAAAGACAATTAAGTACTATCAAAAGATCCCACAATAGTGCTCTTATTTTGTCTCCCACTTCTGTAAGTTTATTGTAGTTATTCTCAGACATTAGGAGTCTAATTAATTTTTCAGTATGCTTAATTATAAGAAATATTTACAAAGAAATTAACCATTGAAAAAGAAATGTCATCTTCTTCTTGCACCAGTCTATTTAGTTAAACTAACCATTTACATCACCTATCAACGAATTAACTGAAAATTTCTTTAACAGTATTATAAATTTAATAATAATAGTTAGTTACATGTAACCATTCTTGATCTATTCTATTCTATACTACAGGCTAAAAGAATTAAGTACACTATTAATTCTGAACGCAAAGGAAATCAGGGTACAAACCATTGTTTATATAAATGGACAGTTATCATATTTGGTCTCGTTAGCTAGTCATTACAGAAGATTACTATTCTGTAATTATAATTCAATCACTTGGTAAAAGTAAACATTTAGTGCAAACAACAGTCTTGATCAATGGACAACAATTACATTTCGAAATAGAACAGAATGAATAAACTTGTCTTTCCTTTGGAGTGAATATTTTGTAAACTCGAATAATTAGTATATGGACACTGGTAAGGAACTATTGCTTTGATTAACATAACAAGAAACTCTCCAGAATCAAAGGATTTGATTATGTCAGAAGATATTCAAATAAAAATATTAAATAAAATAATATATATTAGAGACAATATATAATCTTTCAAGTTTATTAGAGACAATAATAGAATTTCATATTTAGAAAAGAACTTACAGAAGAGTCAAATTTATCAATTACAGCCTGAGCCTCTTCTCCAGTAGCCATAGTTACAAATGCAAATCCTCTACTTCTCCCATCTCTCTGTTTGATAATCTAAACTTTCAAAGCAAAAATAAAAATAAACCCAATATTCAGAACAGATTCTCTATAGAAATGTAGTATAAAACATATATAATTGCAAGTCTGCATCTTTGTATACTTTTTATACCTCAACGTCTGCCACAGTTCCACATTCACCAAAGAAGTTCTTTATATCCACAACCGAGAAAGACCAAGGCAAATTCAGCACGAAAAGTTTCCTTTTTTGATTAACTTTCAGGGCTTGCTCTGCATCTTCTTCTACAATCGCATTTCCTAAAGTTGAGCGCAATTTAAATCTTGGGGTTTCGAGGGGCTGAGGAGTTGAGAGAAGAGGGAGTGAAAAAAGCGGGGATTTAAGGGAAAATGTAGGGTTAGAAGCAGAAATGTAAGACGTCAGAGAGGGTACAGATTTGTAACATGATTGAGATTTTGGAGAAGAATAAGGGTAGAAGATGGAGAATGCAGCCTCCGTTGCCGCTACAGCCATTTTGCACCACAATTGTTATCAAAATAGAGCAACTAGAAAGGGATGAACTTTGAAATCATCTGTGAGCACGGTAGGGCCTTGATTCTACCTCAAAATAGACGCTGGCCGCGTCATCATTGTAACTGAAGTGGGAAATTTTGGGTCCTAATAATCACGAGTTTGTCACGAGTTTGTGACTGAACTTTATACCATCACAGCTTATTCATTGAATCTTATATAGCGCTTTATTAGTAGTTGAACTTTGCTCCGCCCCACTCCATTACTAAGCGAATGCAGTTCGTTAGTAGAGTTACTGATATGGATAACGGAAAAATGACATGGCCGATTAAATCATTCCCAATATTTACTTAAGTGCAAAGTCATTGCCACGTCAACAATTACATTTTCTAAACATGGCTTTAGCAACTAAAGGCAATACGACTTCTCCAATTAAAGCCACAAACCCTAAGTTCTTGAAATCCATTTCTCCCGAATCAATTCCTCTCACGCGAAGTCCATTCAATTTGTCTCTCACGCGAATTCTTTAAAGTTTCTATAGCGGTATTCAACTTTTGTTGTAAGAAATGCAAGATTCGACCCAACTACACCTAAAATGGGGTAATTACGTGTAAATACGGAATTAAAACTTTAATCAACAATCAACAAGTTGCAAGTTAATTATGTTTAGGTGATTAGTCAAACAATTCAAATTACCATATCTTTGAATAACGCAATAATATCAAAACAGTAACGAAAACAGTAAAAAATACCCGAATTGTTCACGGAGAAACTCAACGCGAGAAAACTCCGGCATTTTACTAGTCAAAGATCCACTGTAAACTGTTGATAAAAATTACAAACTACCGCAAAGTTGACGACACAAGTTTTCTGATCTCCCGTCCGAAATTTGAAGCAGCCCTCCTGGAATGTACACACCAACACAAATCCTGACTCTTCTTTATAAAGCAGTCCTCTTGGAATGAGCACACGAATTTCAATCCTGACTCTTTATACAGTTTATCTCCTGTAGATCTTCCCTAAAAACTCCACGTTCTTCAAATTCTTCTTTGATCTTCTACGCAGCTAAGTTGATGAACAATCTTGCAGCAGACCCAAGTGAAAAAACAAATTCAGTGTTTGATTTGATGGCTTTGATGTTTTCAATGAGAAGAGCACATATGAATTGAATGATTGAACTTTTGATCTTGTGTATGATGTTTTCTCTCTTGAATAGAATGTGTTCAATCTACTTCACGCAGAAAACGCAGCGCCTCTATTTATATGTTAGACGAATTAAATTGAACTCGAAAATCGAAATTAGGTCGGCCGAAAAACAAAGTCACTTAAGCAAGTAACATACTTCGCTTGAGCAAAGGGCATGTGACTCGTGCAACATGTGGGTGAAGGTCGAGCGCTGGTGTCTCTAATTCTTCCGCTCGAGCATCACTCCGGCGAGCAGTTAGCAAAAAACCTACGTGAATCCTTCTTTTTTCAAACATGAAACCCCGAATCATAGGCTATCCTACCAACTGTAAAACTTTATAATTTAGTCTCTAAATTTTTATAATCGTTTAAGTTGATCCTTTTGTTCACAGAATCGCCAATAGAATATATAAACCTAACATATTTTATAGTTGGGACAATTAATTTGGGGTTTATAGTTGAAACTTATTGTAATTTTTCCCTTCCATTTTACTGTTATCACCCGTTTTCCTCTCTGTTGTTCTTGAATACGTTACTGCTAAGGCCCATAAATGTGATTTTAATTTTTAGTCGTATTTTTGTATAAAATTATATCTGATGTTTGCGGATTTGGTACTTTGGATTTTTGATTTTTAGTTATTGGAGCTTGCTCGGAATGCTGCAAGAGACGACAAGAAGAATCGGATTATTCCAAGGCACCCAGTTGGCTATGAGGAATTTTTTTCTTCATTACAGTTGGGGTTTTATTTTTCATTCTTAAACAATTGGTTTGTTTTTTGCCCAAGGGTAAATTTGTTGCAACTAGGGGAAATAAAGCATCTTTGGCCAAACCCCAATAAAAGAACGATCTTTCCAGTTCATGTCTACCCCATACTGGCACGTGAACCACAAACAGTATGTCTTCACTTCGGACCAGTAGCTACGTTGCCCGAACAAGATGTTAATGAAGTGGGTCAGGCTGTTGCATCTCACGCGCCAATTGAGGAAGTCAATTTCAAAGAAATGACCGATGAATTACAACAAATAGATGAGGCAAAATCTTCGTGTTGAAACTTTATGAAACATTAAAACATTAAACTTTATAAAATTAGAAAAAATAATTACTTTATTGTCAAGATTCTCTATGTCAAATCATCAAGAAAATTAATATTGCGAAACATACTTTAATTCTTTGGGAACATTTTTTTAATACTGGATCTTGATTTCTAATCTTGAATCTGGATTATTGGCTCTTTTGGTTCTTGAGTTCTTGACTTTGATTTTGCTTCGTGCTCCATAATTTTGATTGTCTTTTTTTTTTATTTAATTACTCAAATACTTCTTCTTGAATGTGGATTTTAGATTTTCTTCTTCACTATAATTTCTCTTGTATTCTTGTATTGATGTGATGATATAAAGAATGAAAAATTGCATATGAATTGTGGCCCATAATCATATATATAGTTTCCATATGTATTGGCTCATCATCAAATACAACTCTAATGGATCTGATCTCTACACATATCTGGTCCATACTTTATTTAGATATCATAAGCCCAACAATTTAATTTTTTTATTATATCACTTTAATTGAGTTCAACTTTAAGATATCATCATACACAATTAATTAATATGTAGGCACACGTAACAAATTAATAAATCTAACAATCTTCCACTTGGGCCATATATGTTACCTGATAAATATGTCTAACCTTATGACATGAAAACTATTGCTATCATAACCAA
Organism: Fraxinus greggii; assembly: GCA_903798315.1. Classification (NCBI taxonomy): domain Eukaryota; kingdom Viridiplantae; phylum Streptophyta; class Magnoliopsida; order Lamiales; family Oleaceae; genus Fraxinus; species Fraxinus greggii. The sequence continues at coordinate 14,918 of CAIGRK010075232.1, forward strand.
AAGCATCTCCAAACAATTTCATCCATTAATTATATCAATATAAGATCAAAGCGATTTTCGTTACAAGTATTATAACTAAACTCATCAACGATCATGTATATCAACACAATCAAATAATAAAGATCAAGTATGAATATGTAGTATGGAAGTTACATATAATGTGATCCAAACATGTCTATTTCTAACTGGCCCCACCTTATTCTTTAATGAGATCAACCACAAACTTTAATTAAAGTGGAACTGAACTCAATATTTTATTTCTAAAATAAATCGAAATTTATAGATAAAAATATGTGTCTAAAGTAGACAACATCCGAATACAAACTCCCACTAAACTGGCATATCATCAAAAGATACAACACCCGTGTGAATATCATGCTCATAAAAGACGTTGGGTGGTAGCCATTTAGTAAAGTGATCCATGAATATGGAGTTTGTCATAATATGCTTTATAGAAACTTAACCACTCTGAATTATTACCTTAACAACTATGAACTTAATGTCCATACATTTTGACATCATCATGCTCATGTAGGAATGCAAGACTGCTATTTCACAGAATAAATAAAGTGGTCTTTCAAATCCATCCAAAATATGCAGCTCAGTGACAATATTTTGCAGTCAAATACCATGATCAGAATCAGAATATCCAACGATCTCCAATTGGTCTGATTTTCCTGAATTTGATCATGTAATCCTTGG
>CAIGRK010075246.1:0-14660 GCA_903798315.1 Fraxinus greggii
ATTTGGTTTCCATTTCTTTTAATTCAGTTACCTGTATAACGAGTTTGTTACAATTACAACACAAGTAGAAGTGTTGTCCTCACAGTACCATCAAGTTCAATAGAATCTGGCACAGCACCAGTTTCCTAAAACATTTACTCGTCTTTGTTTGAGCTTGATTTTTGAAAAAAATAAGTATTGTAATAGTGATTTTTTTAAGAATGTGTGGTTAAAAAGTAGAGAAAAATTGAATGAGTTTATGCGTAAATTATTTTATAGGGAGAATATATTGTTAAAAATGAGTTTGAGAAAAATTAAATTTTAAAGAATGGAGCTCAACATATGCTTGAGTTCACTTGTACATCAATACAGACTCAACTTAGGGTAGAACAATATGACTACGGGTAATTAGCACAAAACATTCCTATTTCTAATTATTATTGTGCAAAACATTCTTACCTTTCATATTTTTGGCATGTTCATCTTTAATTACATCTTTGTTGTGTAAAATGTCATTCTGTCCATTTCGATACAACTTTTCCGTTAAATGATAGTCAATTTTGTTTTTCTTTTTCTTTTTTTAATGGAAGGACATTATTGTCTTCAAAATGTAGCAGCAGCAGCAGCAGCACTCCCCCCCACCCCGAGCCGCCCTCTACACCGCCTGTGACCATCGTGTCTAGCAAACTTGCCGTTGGGACTTTGCTTCACGTTTCACAGTTTCTTCAGCTACCTGATGACCATGATAAGTTGAAGAGAAATCTAGAGAGAAAAAGGAGAGAAAAGAGGCAAGAAATTCTGTTATACAAAATTATACTTGAAGTCTGCTTATATACACAGCAATTCTAATTGAATGAAAAAATGTACAATCACATAAATATCCTCTGTTTATATATCACAAAACTCCCCCTCAAGATGAAGAATGTATGTTTAATACTCACATCTTGCACAATAACCATTTGAATCGAGCTCTCCCTAAAGGTTTTGTTAGTAAGTCTGCCACTTGTTCATGTGAAGCCGTGTGTAACATTTTCACTTTTCCAACTTGTACTTTATCCCTAACGAGATGACAATCGATTTCAATGTGTTTCGTTCTCTCATGAAACACCGGATTAGTGGCCATATGAATGGCGGATTGATTATCACAGAATAATAAGGCCGCTCTGGTGTGTAAGACACTTAAGTCATGTAATATATTCTTCAACCAACTCAATTCACAAAATGCAGCTGCCATAGAACGATACTCTGCTTCAGTTGAGGATCTTGAAACGGTATGTTGTTTCTTAGATTTCCAGGATATTAATGAATTTCTCAGATAAATGCAATAGCCAGTGATGGACCTCCTCGTGTCTGAACATGCCGCCCAATCTACATCATAGAACCCTTTAAGGTGTAAATCTGGTTTGCTCTCGAAGAATAGACCATGTCCAGAAGTTCCCTTCAAGTATCTCAACACATGATGTGTCGCTTCTAGGTAAGGTTGCTTTGGTGATTGAAGAAACTGACTAAGAACATGTACAACAAATGATAGATCAGATCTCATTATTGTTAAGTATAAGATCCTTCCCACTAGCCTTCTGTATATACTTGCATCCACAATTGTTTCCCCTTCATTCTTGCTCAACTTCAAATTATGTGGTAAAGGACTAGTTGCTGGCTTGGCTCCAAGGTATCGTGCATCTGCTAATATTTTCAATGCATATTTCCTTTGACATATAGATACCTTTTGAAGTTCTTGCCACCTCAATGCCCATAAAATATTTCAAAATCCCCAAATCCTTTAATCTGAACTAATCATTCAATTCCTTTTTGAATTACTCAATGTATGATAGATCATTTCCACCTATGATGATATCATCCACATAGATAAGGAGTACATTAAATGAGCAGCCATCATGTTTGCTGAATAAAAAGTAATCAGCCTTTGATTGTTTGAAATTCTATGAGATAATATATGAAGTAAGTTTGGTATTCCACTGCCTTGAAGCTTGATTGAGTCCATAAATGGACTTATTCAATTTGCACACTAGTGGCTCTCCATGCTCCCCTACTGCTCATCGCCTGGGGGCATTAACGTATACACTTCCTCATCCAACTCACCATGGAGAAAGGCATTGTTAATGTCAAGTTGATGAAGACACCATTGCTTTTGAGCTGCAACTGCTAGAAGAGTTTTTACAGTGACCAGTTTAGCAATAGGAAAGTTTCTTCATAGTCAAGGCCAGCTTGTTGGGTAAATCCTTTGGCTACAAGACGAGCTTTCTTCCTCTCCTCTGTACCATCTGAGTTAAGCTTGATTTTGAAAACCCACTTACAAGCCACAAGTTTCTTATGTGCAGGAAGTGTGGTAACAATCCAGGTATTATTAGAAAAAAGAGCTTGGTGCCCTAAATTCATGGCATGGCACCAATCTGGACACTGAGAAGCTTCATCATAAGACTGGGGTTCATGCACAGTTGATAGGGCCAGAGTGTATTGTCTTTGTGCATGTGACAACATGCTATAATCTAAGTAATCTGAAATAGGATATTGTTTCCCTGATACAGAACCTTTTGCAACAGATTTTGATTAAAGGATAGGCACTTGAGAGACTAGGCTGCAATGATAGCCTTGTAAGTAAGAAGGAGTTCTTTTAGGCCTGCTAACCTAACGGACATGTATGATATGTGGTGAAGTAGAAACTACTGGTGGAGTGAAGGCAGAAGAGTTTCCTTCGTTGGAGGTACTGGAATTTGAGGAATGATCAAATGAAAAGAAAATAGACTCTGAAGTTGGGAGAGTGTCATCAGGATATGAATTTGCCTGTGCTAGAAACAAAAGAGGATTATACTGTAAATGAATAGCAGGCTTTGACAGAGAGTTGAGGAGAGTAAGATGATGAAAAGGAATTATTTTTTCATGGAAATAGACGCATCTGGAAGTGAATGTTGTGTTGGTTTGGAGATTGCACATTTTGTATGCTTTAATGCCATAAGGATATCCAAGAAAAATACAAGGTATGTCCCTGGGATCAAACTTTGTTTGATTTCGTTTTAGAGTAGAAACATAACACAAACAACCAAAGACTCTAAGATGAGTATAGGATGGTTTGAACTAATAAATCATCTCATAGGGAGACTTGTCACCAAGAATTGAGGTAGGTGTTCTATGAGAATATGTGTAGCAATGAGAGTGCAATCTCCCCAAAATTGGTGAGGTAAATTGGCTTGAAACTTAATAGCTCTAGCAACATTGAGTATGTGTTGATGCTTCCTTTCGACCACACTATTTTGCTATGGTGTTTCTACATAACTAACCTGATGTATAATTCCTTTGGAATTATAGAAGTCATTCATGGAAAATTCTAATCCATTATCAGATCTGAGGATTTTCAGATTGCATTGAAAGTATGTTTGAATTAGTTAGAAGAAAGCTTGAATAATAGATCTGGTTTGAGATTTTTCCCTTAAGAGATATGTCCAAGTTAATAGACTATGATTGTCAACAATGGTGAGAAATATTTAGAACCATCTAAACAAGGAACAAAGTAGGGTCCCCAGATATAACAGTGAATGATGTCAAACATCTTCGAAGCTTTTGTCTCACTGTGTGGCAAATATAATCTATGTTGTTTAGCCATAGGACATATAGTGCAACGTAGATGCTTATTGAATTTAATTGCAGGAACAAATTTATGTAAGATTGACAATTTGGAAACAGGAACATGTCTTAAACGGCAATGCCAAATGTCAATATTAGAGTTGGTATTAACATTGCTCATAGAGCTACAATCAGGATAACATGTTTTATTACATTGAAGACAAAAAAAAAACAAAAAAAATATGTCTGGCATTAGAAAGATCTGCAGAGTTAATACTGTAAGTAACATCAGATGGTGATGTGAGTTGAGGAGAGTTAAGGGAAAGTTGGCCATTGTTTGAATGATCAGTTTGTTGAAAATAATATAGACCATCCTCAAGTTTGCCTATCTCAATCATCCTTCATGTCAAAAGATCATTTATAATACAATAATTGTGTATGAATATTAGGAAGCAACAATGCTTAAGGATCAATTTGCTAGCAGATATCAAATTGAATGTGAAACATGGCACAACTAGAACATTGGTTAAATACAAAGTATTAGATAACTTTACAGTCCCAACATGTGTCACGACAGCAGTATTACCATTAGGTAACCTCACAGATGCCTTAATAACTACAGTCACAATACTTAAATGATTAATAGAAGCTGTGTCGATAATCCATCTATTGCCAGCTATATTGACATTGGAACTAATACGATTACCTGAGAAAGCAAACGCATCATGTACTGAAGGTGAATGGAATGGTTCATCTTGAGTTTGTTGATTACATACTGATAATTGTGCTTGCAACTTTGGCACCAACATAGCCAGTATGTGTTGGCATTGATCAGAAGTAATGGTAAGATTTGAAAGAGAACTCATCATATCTGACTTGCTACCATGAAAGATCTGTTCAACAGCATTAGCAACGGGTGTTTTCCCTTTAGCAAGTCTATGACCAGGAGGATTACCTATTAGCTTGTAACATTTTCCTTGGATATGTCCAATCATTCTACAATAACTACATGTAGGCCTTTCCTTTTACTGAGGCTAGTTGAGTGAAGCTGGTCTTTGATTGCCAAAAGATCTGTGCATCATTTTGCTTGCAAATGCTGCTACATCAAAACTTTGTTGATTCTTAGCAACAACTTCCTTCGGCCTCTCATCTTGTAATATTAGTGCAAACACCTTATTAAGTGAAGGCAATGAATCCATCAACAAATCTGACTTCTAACACCAGAAAAATGATCATCGAGACCCCATGAGAAATTGCATAATCTGATCCTCATGCTTATAATCAGTGCTACTGACACTTGGTCTATAGTTGTACAACTCCTCCAAAAGTCCTTTGAATCGATTAAAATAAGAGCTGACTGAACTATTTTCCTGTGAAATCGAAGCAATGTGCTTTTTCAGTTCATAAATGCGAGGACCATTACCCTGGCTGTAGCGATCTCTAAGCTCTGTCCAGATCTCTCTTGCAGAATCCTTGTGCATTACACTTGGATAAAACTCATTTGGGATGGAATCGATGATCCAAGATGAAACCACATGATTGAACCTCATCCAAGCACTATAAAGGAGACTATCCTTTTTAATTGATCCATCAACCTTCCTTGTTTTTGACACTAAGTGCCATGATGACTGCACAACTCCACGTCTCATAATTATCATCAGTGAGCACAATGGAGATAAGTTGCATCCCCGTGTTATCACCATAGTGAAGGTAATACAGACTATTTGGATCCGTTATCACCGACTAATAAGAGAAATGACATCTACTGCAGTCGCGTCTCGGGCAGACGACTCGATGGATGAGTTGAAATGATCAGATTGATTTTGAATCAGTACCTGAACAGATAAATCAGTCGCCATTGCAAGGAAGTTACAATGCTCTGATACCATGATAAGTTGAAGAGAAATCTAGAGAGAAAGAGAAAAGAAAAGAGGCGGAAAAATTGTGTTATACAAAATTATACTTGAAGTCTTCCATCTCAATGTATAAACACACAGCAATTCTAACTGAATGAAAAAATGTACAATTACATAAATAGCCTCTGTTTATATGTCACACCATAAGAATAGGCGAGATTAAAATTCAAAAGAAATTGGAAAAAACCAGGAATGAGAAAATGAACACAAGGGGATAAGCCTGGCATAAAATGAAAGGTGCTATTGGATTTAACAAAAAGAGTGCATACATACATGCCTCTGAAGTTCACAGAATCAAAACAAATCCTGGTTTAGATATTTGTGCAGTGGACAGTGAAATATAAGGCGGTAATTACTGGGTAAAATTTCCAAAGTGGCTATATCAACATCTTTTGTATCTTATATCCTTATTGTAGTATGAAAATTTTAAATTAATTGATTTACTTAAATCAAACGTGCGGAATTACACAATTAAAAATAATAAGTCACTTTTTAATTATTTTTAAATAGTTAATCAAGTCAATTTATCCTATATTAAATTACCACAATTTATAATATGAAATCAATATAGAACGCCAAATTGATCACGCGAAATTTTAACTGGTAAAAATTTCAGGCACTTTGACAGTCAATAATTCACGATAAATTAAAGCAAACTTACAGTACTGTCCAGACCCGTCTACCCTGTAGAACTTCTGATCTCAATTCTTGATGTCTTACTTGATCCTATTGGAGTTGTGCTCTTTCAAAACAAATCTCAACTCTTGGTTTATTTGTTTAGCCCTCCTAAACGGTATGCTCCTAACGTCAGATCCTGATTCCTGCTACCTCACCTTAGTCCCCCTTAATTTGTGCTTCCGTAACAGCTCACGACTCCTGGTATCGATTTATCTACAATGGATTAAATGAAGAACTCTTAGTCCTTGGAGTTGGTATTTGATCACATGATCTTTAAGTGTTTTGATAGGTGGTTTAACGTAAACTAATATGGGGCGCGGGTCGGTAAATCAAAGTTCGGATGAATTTATGACTCAAATAATAAGGTGGTTGAATATTGAAATCAGTGAATGTGTTTTAGATCTCTAAATTTTTTCCTAAACTGCGACAGTGAATTGTGTTTCGTCGAGTAGTCCATTTCATTGTATCATTTGATATAGCAACCGAAGGAGTTTGACCCTAAAATTTTAATATGACCTTACCAATAGGATTAGGTACTTCACTGCTAAATTTCACGATTTTATGAGAAATATACATAGGTTAAACCAATTTTGAGCAAAAAGGAAAAAAAAAAACTTAATATTTCCAACAGCTTAACGAGTATTTGATTTGACACTAAAAGTTCACCATTATTATATTTTCTTTTAAGTTCTTCCACTTTCAAATTTTGTAAAATAATTTTTTTCTCCGCACCTAAAGTTTGAAATAAATTGTAAATCTTTTGACGCGTTTAAAATTTAAACGAGCCACAAAAGTTAGAAAAAGGAAGATCTAATAGCGCTCTGAGTATTAGGATCTAGGGCGTTACATAAACATAATCAGACTCCATTGCTTCTCTATGCTTCATGATGAATTCTCTAGCACTGCCATTCTCCCATGGAGGTAATAACGCTTCACCAACCTAGCAAAAAATGATGAGTTATTTGGATGCCCAGACCCCAAAGACTTAGATGAAAAGAAGAGGGGAATAATTGGACTGTAACGAGAGTTTCTATACTACGATTTAACTTAACTCATTTTTAAGAGAGAATATCAAAAGTTTGAATCCTGAGAACGCGATAGAAATCAGCAAGAGGTAAAATGGGTTTAGACTCTTTCAGAGCGGGCGATACATATCAGGATTCAACTTAAGTCATTCTTTTTTTAACAGTGTTACCTCTTTTTTTTTTTTACTGATTTTTTTGTTGTTGATCACGACTCAACGATGTTACATCTTTTATTTTTTTTTTTTCTTTTTTATTAAATTTTTTAAAAATATTTTTATGTTAAAATTGTAAAGTTACCATTTTCCCTTTATTGATTTGGTCAAATCATTTTTTGGAGTCAACTAACGGCTTCTATCCATTTAGACTACATGTGCGAATTTATGAAAGGTTTCGTACTGTAGGTGGCACAAATGAAATATTTGAATAAGTGTATTACTAAATGAAAGGGTTGGTATCGTGACTATAATTCTCCTTGTAAAAAAATATTTTTGAGATATATGTACACAAGAATATTTTAATGTCCATACGTAAGAAATACAATGTGTAAACTCCCAATGATTAATATAATGAAATATTCTTACAGTAAAACCTCTATAAAATAATAATGTTGGGATAAAAAAATATTATTTTAAATGAATTATTAATTTATTGATTAAATGAATAACTTATTAATTTATCAATAAATGAATAATTTGTTAATTTATAGTGTATTTTATATTTTTATAACTTTTATTATATTTTACCATAATCTACAATATATAAAAAATGAGGATTGAGGTGAAACTTTTGAATACCCAATTTACCATTATATATTTAGCTATATACCTAACATACCCTTATTTAATTTTATTTTTGTTAATAATTAATTAATAACATTAATTCATTATATATTTAGCTATATATTCAATGTACCATTATTTAGTTTTAGTTTTGTTAATAATTAATTAACAACAGTAATTCAATTTATTCAGCATGAAATTAAAAAGGTTCACTTTCTTTTCCATTTGTCAATAATTTCCTAATTAGTCTTTTTAATATTAAATTAAATTTTATGAACAACTTTAATTAAAAATATAACCTAAATTTCTTCCCCCCATTGAACTAGTCAGTTTAAAAAACAACATTCATACTCTTTTATTTAAATGGCTATTTAATTTGGTTATTTCACATATATCTTGACAACTAAATAATTATTTAATGTAATTTAATTAATGCATAAATAATATTGCTATATAATTTGATAAAACTTTATTTTATGTAATATTTATCCTTATTTAAAAGTTTTTTAGTTAGTAGTTACATATGAATCCCCATGATACCTAAATTTAGATAAAAAAGGGAATATCAAATAATAAGGTAATTATATTTGCATTTAAAATTTTTATTAACTACACAACATTATTACTGCAATAAATCTTTATAATATTTGCTCATTTTCACACTTGAGTTCTAAATTATTTTTCGCTATATTATTATTAAACTAAATAAATTATTATACTATCATAATATGTGTTAAAATTTTAAACCATCCACACACAATATTAACGTATTAAAAATTCGAATATATAGAGAGATTTAAAATGAAGGAAGATAAAGAGAGTCTGTTGAGGCTACGTTTTTTAATTTCCCGCCAATTGAGAGCATGTGAAAGGTATTGGGATATGTCTATTTTTATAATTAATAATTAATGTAAATAAATGAGAGTGGAGATGCATGGCTGCTTTGTATTAATACACGCACTATGTAATAAATATAATTAAGATCATAACTATTGAAAGCAATTTGTAGTAGACCAGAATTTCTCAAAAGTAGAAAATAGCCTGGATGATGTTTATATAAGTGAGTGTATTTATATTGGGCATTAGCGTTTTGGAGAGGTTGATTTGCATGAAACAAATTTTACAAAAAAAAATTTGTTTTGGTCTTTGGCGAAATTTTTTATTGTGCTAAAAAGATAATGTAGTTCTTTTTTCCTTCTATTTTTATTTTTTAATTCTTTTGGTAATGTCCATCTAAATTATGAACATAAGTTACTTATAAGTTAATGCGAGTTGTGATGTGTTTTTCTTTTTCGATTAGTTAAGCTTGGTTTGCATTTCAATTTAATTTCTAATATCATGATTTTATTGTATGAATTTTTTTATTTTAGATTTATCTATTACCATGAATCATTTTAATTATGTATATACATCTGTTTAGGACTTCCTAAACACATTGGAGCCCGACAAAATTATTGTCTCATCATATATATATATAAATATGCATTATTTTTTTATTCATATTTATGAATTTGTAGAACCATCTTTGGCGGAATATCTACATATCAAATCTCTTTCTACTACCACGACTCGTCTTTGGTTGATGATTTATATTTTTTATATTTCTAATTTTATGGTTTTTATTTAGTTTTCTATTATTTTTTAATTACTTTTAAGAGAGATGAGGAGACATTAGCATATATACAATTATAGTGAACCTTGACGGTTAGGATTTTGTTGAAACATAAACAATAGTTACTTTGTATTGGTCTTTGACTGATTTTTATATTAAATAAAATCATTTGAGAACTTTTTTCATATTTACACAATTTTCGGTATTAAACAAATTTTGAAGTGTTAATTATAATTAGCATATGTAGTTGCATCATATTAATATCCAAGGATAATCACATCTTGGCTAAAAATTTGTTGTATGATATTATATTTGTATGATATGTCCTATGTTTTCTCTATGATTTTTCAACATATAAATAAATTCTAAACTCACATATCAATGACTTTTTTAATTTGTGCTAGAAACATCACAGATGAATACATCATCATCGAAAACACTAACAAAAATGAGGCATGATTTATCAATAGATCAACAAAATGAGTTAGATCGTCGGCTTAATTTGAGAAATATTAACTTTTTCGTTTTTTAATTGTCAATGTATAGTTTTGTTTTTATAGTCGTAGGATTGATGTCACCAAACAAAAATTGTGATTGTATTTTTATAAAACAACTTAATGCATTAAAAAAGAGTGGATTTTAAAAGAATCAATACTTTGAAAAGGTTCCATTGAGATCTACATCAATAAGAACGACCTTCTTGAAGGTTTAAAACTAATTTTGTATGATTGGGAGGTATTACATAATGTTAGAATCGTCCAATACTTTTCTTATAAAAGTTACACTATTAGATTGATAGGTTATTTTTTCATAATGCTTTCAAGTGAGTAACTTTAAATAATTATTTTGTGCAAACAAATATATCAAATGTAGTATATGCATTGCAAAAAATTAGGGATGAAGTTGAGTTTGATTTGGATGCGTTTGAAAAGGAGACGAATTAAAAAAAATGTTGTCAAATTAAAAATTTGTTAATTTGTATTAGTATGAACTTTTATGAATTTAAGCAGTTATTATTCTATATATTCGTTGGGCCTTAAAAAATTTTGATAAGTGTAAGATAGGAATTTATATAGTCAAAGTGTTGATTTCTGTTTAGGGTGTGTTTGAGCCACATTATTTTGGAAGACTGTATTCTTGAATAGTAAATTGATGGAAAATGTGTGGTTCAAAAAGAAGAAAAAGTTATTGATGTGAAGGAAAATATTATTTTATTAAAAAATGTATGGTTGAAAATGAGTAGAAAAATGAGAATGAAAATTTTAATGTGTACCAAACAGTGGCTTAATTTAAGTTGATTTTCTTTTATTTCACTATCGAACCCATTTCTAAGCAATTGGAAAGGAAAAGGGCAAAATCGAATGAAAATTATAATTTTCGGATCAAATTTCACAAGTTAGAATTTGAGAAGGACAATGGTTGCACAATTGATGAATGCAAGGACTAAATTGCATTATTGTGGAAAGATGAAACATTGGAGGGAAATATACCATTAAATGGGCACTGAATTATATGGGTCTCAATTGGACTTGCATTTGGAATCAAATTTAATAATTAGTTGGACTTATATATATTAAAGTGGACCTGGCCATCGACCANACCCATTTCTAAGCAATTGGAAAGGAAAAGGGCAAAATCGAATGAAAATTATAATTTTCGGATCAAATTTCACAAGTTAGAATTTGAGAAGGACAATGGTTGCACAATTGATGAATGCAAGGACTAAATTGCATTATCGTGGAAAGATGAAACATTGGAGGGAAATATACCATTAAATGGGCACTGAATTATATGGGTCTCAATTGGACTTGCATTTGGAATCAAATTTAATAATTAGTTGGACTTATATATATTAAAGTGGACCTGGCCATCGACCAGGAAAAAAGAAAGGGTCAAGAGTCAAAATGTTGAATTGGGATCGAGCAGGTAATTTTTTAAAAATTAATAAATGTACTTTTACAAAAAAAATAGAAAAATATACATTTAAAATTATATAAAAATATATATATTTACATAGGTTGAACACGGTTCAGGAATTTTTCAAAAAACTAGCCGGTTTAATGAGTTTTGGGACGACTTTTAAATTAGAGATTTTATAAGTCAAATTGGACCGATTTTGGTCTTAGTTCCCGATTCTTGTGGTTGAACGGTTGTGTCAGGCCATTTTTTAAAACACTGAAACATGCATACAGAAACATTGACAAGGAGGGTGGCAATTGAAGGAATTAAAAAGGAAATCAATTGGACTCAGCTCACTTCTTTAAAATTATTGGAACTGAAATTCCATTGGAATTGATGGGTATATATAGACAGGCATAGAGATAGGGTTTGACATGGTCCAATTCGGTTCTAAGCATAGAGATAGGGTTTGACATGGTCCAATTCGGTTCTAACTTCTAAGGAGGATCGAATCCAAAATTTTGGATATTTAGCAAATGGAACTGTCGGTTCAAATTTAATTATGAAACCATTTGGGTTAGGTTCGGTTCCATTTGATTCTCGGGTTCCGTAGAATAATTAATTTTTTTTGATATTTTCTACAATGCTATTTTAATTCAACTAATAACATTTTCAATTTTAGCTCTTACAAAATAATGTAGTTCAATCTCGTGATATCTTTTGCGCATTTCTTTGTTGAATTCTTCATTGATTTGACAGTTAAAATCACAAAAAGAGGGAGATAGCGAGCTCACAATAATAAAGAGAGATTTCAAAATCGATTTCTCTAGACAAAAACGACATTACGGTAGAATAAGATATTTGGGTAAAATTTAGGTCAATTTGATTAATTGGACCGCTCTGAAAATTAGAAATAAGAAAATCATATTTTGAGTTTGAGCTAAAGTAATTAGTTAGCAAATTTATTTAAAAAGATAACATAATTTGGCTTATTTAAGATAAGAAAATTATGGATATTTGGTTCTTATTCGGTTCTTGGTCTAGAACCAAGAATCGAACTGAACACTTCAATTCCCGGTTTAGATATACATTCGGGTATTCAACTTAAGAAAAACTGTTCGGTTCTATTCGGTTCAATTCAATTCGGGTTCAATTTGATCGGTTCAATTATGGAGTTTTGTCTAGCCCTAAAATCAGATCAATAGAAAAGGTAGCCAAGAAGAAAATTATATACATGCATAAACCCACAGAGACATACAGGCGAAGAAGAAAGATGACAGTGGCGACAATAAGAAGAAAAAAATCCAGATTTTCATGCAATAAGGCATCAATAATTATACAAGGAATTTGAAAAATTAATCACATTGTGTCAGTTTCTCGCTGATGTCGTTCCACTTTATTTGTTTAATTCCGACATTATGCTAGACTAGGTCATTTTAGTGCTAGGATTACGACGAACTTTATATCACGAACCTTTAACTTTTAATTTTATTTATTTTTTACATTCAAAGCACGTTTTTTATTCTTAAATAATTGACATGGATTTATTTTTCTCTACAATTATATACACAGTAGTTATATGAGTTTTGTATTTTATTTTACTTTCGATAGATTGAAAATAAGTTAGATATGGTGTCGATTGTCGTAGAGTTTGATAAGGGATAGAAATATACCGCTATATTTTATCTAATCTTTAAGTATTCATAAATTTTTAATGCATTTTTATATGTTTCGCATCCGTTATAGAAATATAGTCGGGTCACATGTAGGGTTGGCCATGGACTGGTTCGATTAGGTTCTAAAGAGAATCGAACCAAACTCAAATTTTCGGATATTTAGTAAATAGAACCGTCGGGTCCAAATTTAATTATGGAACAATTCGGGTACGGTTCCATTCGGTTCTATTCGATTCTCGAGTTCCGTATAATAATCAATTTTTTTTATATTACAACAATGCTACATTAATTCGACTGTGACATGCTCAATCTTAACTTTTACAAAATAACGTAGTCCAATCTCGTGATATCTTTTGCACCTCTCTTTGTTGAGTTATTCATAAATTTGACTGTTAAAATTACAATAAGAGAAAGATGGGGAGTTCACAATAATAGAACGGCAGAAACGACACTATGATAGAATAAGAAATTTGGATAAAACTTTTGTCAATTTGATTAAGTTGGGCTTGGCTGGAAATTAGAAATAGTAAGATCATATTTTAGGTTTGGACTAAATTAATTAGTTAGCAAGTTTATTTTTTAAAAATAAAATATTTTGACTTATTTAAGATAAAAAATTACAAAAATTAGGGAGATTCAGCTCTTCGTCTAGAACCGAGAACCAAACCAAAACACGTCGATTCTCGATTCAAATCGGGTATTTGACTTAAGGAAAATCGCTCGATTCGAGTTCAATTTGGGAGTTTTGTCCAACACTAGTCACATATAAGAATATGTTTAATTCTACTCGAGAGATGTTAAACAAATGAGGAATATTGATCTTTATAATTGAATCGTATTGTCAAATTTATAAGTTCCAGTTTAAAGGGAATTGATATAAGGGGATTCAGGATCCTGATACGCTTTTCATCATCGTATTTTTATAAAACTTGCATTTAATTATAATCTAAAACTTGCATTTAATTATAATCTTACATTTATTTTAGTTAAATCTTGCATTCATAAGTAGATTATTTAATTTATAGAACAAATCATAAATTTCAATTGTTTCGGTTAAAGCTAAGTTAATTCGAATCTGAACTAATACATTCTCTATAGGAATGATACTTGGGCTTAAAATCTATTTTATTATTTGTTAATGAATCGTGCACTTGCGGTATTTCAAAAAAAACAAATATTTCGTGACAAGTTTTTGGCACTGCGATCGGGAATTTTAAAAGTGGAAATTACATACAGGCTTGTTTTTAGCCCCTGTTTGTCATCCTTTACCAAAAAAAATTATTTCCTACAGTATCATTTCTCCACCACACATTCACACAATAAAATATTTTACACACAAACCAATAAAATTCCTTTACTTTTTAACCACACATTCTCCAAAAAATAATATTCCATAACCCATTATTCCCAAATAAATTCCACCAAACAGGCTCTAAATATAATGTCGTGATAATCATGACGTTTTGTCAATAAAATAGGACCAAACAAAATTCGAATTCCAATGGAAAACATAAAAT
>CAIGRK010075336.1:0-12067 GCA_903798315.1 Fraxinus greggii
TCCTCATTTGTTACCAACTTCAAGCCCTTAAAGTACGTTCCCTTGATCCTATATGGTGTATTGTCCATCTCTTTCCTAACGTCATTACCATTATATCTAAGACCCATCACTAATTACAACTCAAACAATGAAAATCTCATAAATCTATTCCCAACCTTGAACCAATCTCTTTGGGATTCGGCTGCTTCACTTCCCTGATCAGAAAGTAGTGTATCAGTTGGGGCTAGAGTACAATTTCATTGCATTCCATGAAGAAAGAGAAACATGTTTTCGCCAATTTAGCCCTTTGTTCCTCATCAAATTTAGATGTGAAATTTGTGAGAACATTTTTGGTAACCTTGGTTGTAATCTTCCCTGGAAACCATATATCTTCGGGTATTATGTACTTCCAGACCTGCATGTAATTAGAGAAATTATGAAGACTCTATGAAACCATTACAAATGCATTTAAACTCACACTAGACACTCAGATTATTTGTCTGATTAAAACATTCACAAATTCTACACAATACATTTCATTCACAATCTCCAGCCACAATACATGGAAATGAAAAGCCCAAACCCATAACACAAATACATCATTCCGCATTCAAAACTTTATGTCACAAATCAAACAAACAATTGTGACCTGAATGATACTGTTACATTCAAATAGAAGAATGAGGTCACAAATTGCAAATGATATGTCACAAATGAACGTCCAACAATGCTAAGGTACCACAAATGAACTTACAATCTTCGATTTCGATTTGGATTTCTTGGGCATTTCTTTGCGGCAACTCTTTTTCCCTTTCGGTTGCGATTCAACTTCCGATCACAACTCCTTGTTAAAGCTATTATCCTATTTCCGATCAAAATCCGCCGTCACCAATTTCTCCTTGCACTCACTTTCTTGCACCCGCTTTTCCCCAACACCGCTGTTGCCTTCCCACTTGAATAATGTAGGAATTTACTCAAGAATCAATTTGGGTTTTTAGGTTTAAGGGACGGCGGGTAGATTATAAGAGTTTTGTGTTTTTAATTTTTTGAATTGAGGTGGTGTTTGGGGATTAAGCGGTTATTAGAGATAACCTAACATATTTAAACCGCGCTCTCTCTCCAACTGTAACGTAAATGGCGGAAGTGGTTATGTTAATTAAAAAATTATTTATTCATAATTTAAACCCTATTTATGAAATTATAAAATTGATTCTGTATTTTTGAAATTGGAAACTTAAAAATCTGCTTGGGTGTAATTTCCTCTATTAATAATATACATTTAGTGGCTGCAATAGAACATCAACTTAAACATTAAAATGAATATTTATTGTTTGATCCATATCATGCCGCAGGAAGTACTAGAAGCAACAACCATAAAAAAAATCTCTCTCCTCCATCATTAGTAACCACAAGTTCAAGCAAATTTTTATTTTATTATATATTTTATTTATAGGGACATTTTAGATTTCATAAACCAATTCAAATAGTTAGAGCGTTCCATATTCAAGAAAAAATGAATTTCTATGAAAAAAATTACAAATTGTTTTCATAATTTAAGAGAAGATGAGCGATATTATTTAATAATTGTGTTTCAGTAAATATATAATTTAAGTTGTAGTTAACTTTGAGATGCCAATAAATCATCCTGTTTTATATAATAACGGGTTGTTTGTAGGGGTGGGCAAACAGAATAAGAACCATTATAATCAAACTAGAATCGAATCAATCAGTTTGGTTTGGTTTGGTTCCGAGTATGTTTTAAATTGATTTTGGTTCTTAAAATCTAGAAATGGAACCATTAGAACCATTTCTAATTTTTTTAAAGTTTTTTAAAAACAATATTTCTTGATGACCCTGTTAAGTAACCATTTTTCAAATCTTTTTTTTTTTCACTAAAATTAACTCTTTTATTTTTTAAGTGTTTGGTTTTGAAAATCGAACTAAACCAAATCAAACCAAATAAAAAAAAATTGGCACCGAATGTCTCTGATTGCGTTCCAATACTACAAATTGTTCCATTATCAAAGAACCATTGATTTTTGTTTCGGTTCAGACTATCGTGCATCCGGAACCAAATCGATCACACCACAATCTAGCCTAGTTACTTGACAAAAGTTTTGATAGATAATATTAGCAAAAAAATAATGCTACTTCTATATAAGCAATTATATAATGGTTTACATAAATGAGATATGAAAAATGTTAGATTTTATTAAAACTTTAAATCTCAAAAACATGAAAACTTAATTTCTTTATTACCAAAAGCCTCTTGTCAAATTACCAAGAGAATAAATAAAAACAGAACGTACATTGATTCATTGGAAATGATTCTTTAATAGCGGATCTTGAAATGAATAACTTAAGTGGTCATTCAATTCTATCCAAAATGTACGGCCTGTGACAATTTCACACTCATATTCCATGATTAGAATCAGAATGTCCAACGATATCCAATTGATCTGATTTCCTATTTGTGATCATGTAATCCTTATGGCTGATTTTCAAATATCAAATACAGAGTTACTAAAATATCTACCCAACATTTCAACAATGAATGCTTTATTCGAATGTGTGCAAATCTAAATATACATTAAACTTCTACTGCTGAAGCACATGGGATTTTCCGTATTTCCTTTTCTTTAAGTCTATCATAGGACATTGACTGATACTAAACTTATCTCCCTTAGCAATATGGGAAACACTTGGTTTACATTCCTACATCCCAAATTTCTTAAGAACTTTATCGATATATCTTTTTTTTTTATGATAATCCAAAAATATCTCGAGGATGATCCCAATGTATCTATATCCCTAACACAAAAGAGTTGTCACCAAGAACTTTTACTTCAAAATTCCATGACAGAAATATCTTGATTTTGTGTAACAAGTCTATATCATTGCAGGCAAGCAATATGTCATCAACATACAATATCAGGAAAATATCCTTACTCCCATTGAACTTATGATATATACAATCATCAACTGAATTCATCTCAAAAACCAAACGACATACTTTATAAAACTTGTGATACCATTGACATGAGCTTGCTTAATCCTATAGATGGATGTTTTTAATCTGTAAACTATCTGATGTAACTCAAAATCAAAGTGTGTTATAAGTGTCACAATAATCCTAAAAGAGTCTTTCGTAGAAATAGAAGACAAAGTCTCTTTAAAGTCAATTTCTTTCTTTTGAGTAAAGCCATTTACAGCAAGATGAGTCTTGTATCTCGCCACATCACCTTTTGAATCCCTTTTGGTTTTAGATATCCATTTACAACCAATGAACTTTGTATCTTCAGGCAATGAGATGAGTTCTCAAATGTCATTATCTTTCATGAACTTTATCTCTTTATTCATGACATCAATCTACATTTGAGAATTATTCATTTGCATTACTTGATGAAAGTTGATTGGATGTTTTTCAACCAATCCAATGCCATCTTTATTTTTATGAAAAAAAGACTAAAATTATGTGGAATTGTCTTTCTCATTTCTCTAGTAGATCTACTTAATGACATTTGTTCTTGAGATTGTCGAATTTGTTATTCTGAAACATCCTTTTGATTGTTTATAGGGGTTTTGTAATATTCTCTTGATCTGAAATTGCTTCTTGAACAAGATCTTGAGTCAGAATTTGTCCCTGATCATGATTATTGTCAATTACAACAGAAGATATATACATATTCTTTCTCAACGATAAAATCATTAATCTTAAAACCTTATCTCATTCACAAACTCTACGTTCTCAAAGAATCAAACATTTCTTGTTTCGAATTTTGACTTGATAGTGGTAGTGGGATCTTAAAAATTCATAACCCCTTAACCTCTCATAATACCCAATAAAATAACAACTGATGATTCTGTAGTCCAGGTTCCTAGGTTCCTTTTATCTAGTCTATAAAGCCCTACCTCAGCTAGACAATCCCAAATGTGCAAGTGTTTCAAGCTAGGCTTCTCGCCTGTCCAAAACTCATAAGGGATTTTGATAGTTACTTTACTTAAAACTTTATTACGAATTTAAGTTGCAGTTTTCAGTGTTTCTTCCTAGAGAGCAACTGGTAACGTGAAATGACTAATTGTACTCCTTACCATGTCCTTATGTCTCATATTTCTTCTCCCAATAACACCATTCATGCTAGGGGACCCTAGCATGGTAAATTGTGGGACGATTCTACATTCCTCTAGGAATTTAGCAAAAAACCTTGAACGTTGTTCTCCTGATTCGTCATATCTGCCATAATATTCACTACCACAATCAGATCTGACATATTTTATTCTTTTGTTGAGTTGATTTTCAACTTCAACCTTGTAAGCCCTGAACATGTCTAGTGAATGAGATTTCTCATTAATGTGATACAGGTAGCCATAACGTACAAAATCGTCTATGAATGAAATAAATGATTGTTGACCATTCTAAAAAACTAAAGGGAATGACCTACAAATAGCCGTATGAATTAGTTTTAAAACGTTCAAAGTTCTATTATCACCTATTCTTCTTATATTGTTTGTTTCCCCTTAATACAATTAACACAAACATTTAAGTCTGAAAAATCAAGGAGATCAAGAATTTCTTCTGACATAAGATTTTCCATTATCATTTGAAAGACATGACTTGATATCTTGCACCATAACGAAACAAAATTCTCATTGATTAATTTATATTTAATACTATGTGAATTTACATATAAGACTTCTTATAAGAGACAACTGTATTAAGTAAATATAGGTTGTCACAACCAGATAAAGAATTTGTACCCACAATATTTGAATTAAGAGAAAGACTAAACTGATTTTTTTCAATTGAACAAAAATAATCAAATTTGTCCAATTTAGCCTCAAATTTAACTGATTTGCCATCGCCCACATAGATGAATCTTTCAACATCAATTGGCTTTCGACTATTCAGATGACCCTGCATAGTCATATTTATATGAGTAGTGACATCCGGAACTTATCCATGAAGGTCTAGGTACCAAAACTAAATTAATATCAGAACAAATCAAAGTGAGAAGTGTACTTTCATTTACACAACAAACATGATATTTAGTACAGTCCCTCTTGATGGGTCTAGAATTTTCACAGAAGTGACAGTCAGATAATTAATCATTTTCAAGATTTTGCTGTTTCTTTTGAGTTGAATCAAATGTAACTTCTTTATTCTTTCTTGTCCCTGGAGATACTTGCCAAGTGAGCATTTTCAATTCTCTTTTGTTTTAGACTTTCTTCTTCTTGCACACACTATGAAATGAACTCATTAAGAGCCCACTTCCCATTTTGATAGTTGTAATTGACCATAGATTAACTGAATTGTGTAGAAAGAGAAATCAAAACTAAATGTATGACCAAGTCATTAGACAGCTCAAACTTTGATTCCTTTAGTTTTGAAGTAGGATGAGACATCTCCATAATTTACTCCCTTATGTTTCCTTTATCTTTATACTTTAGTGAAATTAAGTTCATTAGAAGCGTACTAGTTTCGACTTTATAGCCTTTTATAAAGCGTTTTTCAATTTCTTTAAGAAATTCTTTGATAGTAGTTACCTTATTGATATAGCGCCCCCTGAATGTTACTGAAATTTTACGCTTTATGATCATAAGACTCATACAATTTGAAGGATCCCACTTATCAAATTCCTATTTTTCATCAGTAAAACTTTTATCCATAAGTGTAGTGCGTTGTTCACTCCTTAAAGCAAGGTCTGGATCCATACAGCCATGAACGAGATGAACTTTCTCTTCTCAGCCCTTAAAATTTGGTTCAAGCATAGGAATTGAGTTGATACTGTCAGATATTGAAGAAGTAGAATGATTAACCGAATAGAGAATTTAAACCATAATAACATATTCACATGAAAATCCATATTTGACAAACAATGATTTCAAATAATGTGGGCCATATCACAAGAAACTGAGCATAACATTGATATTTAATTTTTGGACAGAAATATCAACTTGTAAGTGATACTCTTAGTGTAGTAATCAAATACTGACAATAAACTATGTAAAACATTAAATCCATCTTTGGACCAATTCAATGTTAACATAAGAAAATTTTATAATTGTCACATAATTATTACTACTGATATATATGTAATTTAGTCAATTATTTTCCTTTCTCTGGATCAATCAATACTCGCATGAATTACTTAGTTGATATTTAGACAAGAGATGCTATTTTGATAACATATTGTTTCAATTAATATATTTTACAAAATTAGTAATCCGAAAAAAACTTGGTTTTACAAAGATTTGAATTTGATTGTCCATTTATTATTATTATTATTATTATTATTATTATTATTTTGTTTCAAAGAAAAAAACTAAAACTTCAACAAGTCAGCGCCGCAACACTGGAAGTGGATGTTGCAGCGCCGGGTAGCTGCGCTGCTGCCCAATGACACGCACTGCAATTGGATGAAAATCCAATTACCCATGCAACCCTCAATTATTCAACAAAAGTCATGGCAGCAGCACATGATATCATACTAAAATTAATCCATTCAATATTTATATTTTATTTTCTTTTACCCTAAGAATAAACGGAATTAAAAAGCAATCATGTCATCAATGGAAACTACTACGCTGCCTTTACTTTTTTTCCGTGCAATAATCTTTAATTAAACTCAAAGTTGAATCGGAAACACAACATAAAGTAATCAATTATAATCATATTCAAATTCAACAATTAATTTCAACAATTGTCAAATCTGAAAACATCCAAAAAAAATATCTAAAATTAAAAATTTAGGACTAAAATTTGCATCCAAAAAATAAAAAATCCAAAGTACGAATTTCGTCCGTAAATTTCTTTTTGAATCTTGATGGTTTAATATGGAGTTGGTTTTGATACCACTAGTTAGATTTTATTAAAACTTTAAATCTCAAAAACTTGAAAACCTAATTACTTTGTTACTAAGATCTCCCAATAAAATCACCAAGAGAATAATTAAATGCAGAACATACCTTGATTAATTGATGATGATTTTTCAATATCGGATCTTGATTCTGGATCTGGAATTGGATGTTCTTGATTACGATTTCTTGATCTCGATTGTTTGTTCTTGATTCTTAATTATTAATTGTGAGTTTTGGATATTCCTATTTAATATGTTTTCTCTTATTATTTCGGCCTATCTTGAAATACAACCTTAAAGGAATTGGTCTACGTAAATATTTAGGTCCATACTTTAATTAGTAGCCCAAATCCTATAACTTTAATTCTTTATTGGATCACTTTAATTAGGCTTACACATTAAAATTAATTGTTGACTTTAACTTAAATTTTAATAAAATTTTTTAATGGTACCGAACTTGGGATAAAAATAAGAATGTGATGTAGAAAAGTTAAGGATAAAACTGTGATAATAAATAGATGTTAATAATTAAGGTAATTAAAATATGTTGTATTTATAAAATATAATATGGAGTGAACATAACCACGCAAGCCCTAATCACATTTCTTAATCCAACGGCCAAGCGCTTTTTCTTTATACACGTGACGGTTTAGATTAAGCCACCAGCATTAAGGATTCTCATCAACCCTATACTGATACGCGCATATATATATATATATACACACACACACACAATATGTAACTAACATAGACTCTGTGGCAACAATCTCGCCATTCTTCACATTTTGTATTGTATCATTTTACTTCTGATTTTTAACAATTTATCTGATCTCTCGTTTGAATAAAAAAAAATAAAAATGTATATATTAGTTATTTTTCCGTTCAATTTTCTCGGGATTGCTGAAGTTGAAGATTGGATCAAGAGCTAATGTACTCGAACCCTACGTCTCCACTCTCTCCGATAAACCGAATGTTAATTTATCCATTTTTCAGTTTTTCTTTGATTATTCAAAAAAATCAACGCCGATTTTTCGTTTCTGTTTACGTCTTTTTCTGAGTTGTTTGAATTTGAGGAAAAATATAAGTGTTACGGAGGAAGAGATTTGAATTGGATTTTAAAGAATAATTTATCCAAGGTAAGAATTTCATTAATCTTCCAATCTCTCAAATTTATTTTCATTTTGAATTTCTTTCTTTTTTGTTATGAACGTTGCGAGATTTGGTTTGATTAAAGATAAGGAAGGATCTTGACATTTGGATTCGTCGAAACAAAAAGATTATCTTCCGGTTCAACGATTCGGATCTGGAAAATTCTTCACTCCACTAAAAGGTTTCTTGCATTCCAAGTTGTTCCAGTTCTAGAGAAGGTAATTTAATGGATTCCTCTTCTTCATTTCTGTATCTTTTTATCTCTTGTTTCGATATACAACTATTTACTTTTTGATTGAGATTCCATTATTGATTCTTTCCATCACGGGCCACCCTTTAATGATATGTTTAGTAAATTAATTGTTTCAGTGTAAGCAAAATTTCGCTGAATGAAATATTTTCCACGAATTCACACGCACAAATATTTAATGCTTAAATTATAAATATATCTCAGTTACACATATATACATGTGCAAGTGCATATATACAAACTGTTTTCATCGAATCTAGTCCTTTCTTGAGATTGAAAAGGTTTTTTTAAAAGACGTGTTCATTAATGGCTTTTATTTTTTATGATTAATGATGTGCTCATCAGAAGTAAAGAAGAGGAAAATGTCTTCAACAACCTCTCCATGTGCAGCGTGCAAATTTCTCCGGCGAAAGTGCACACTAGAGTGTGTGTTTGCGCCATATTTTCCGCCGGACAACCCACAGAAATTTGCTAATGTTCATAAAGTTTTTGGGGCTAGTAACGTGGCAAAACTCCTCAACGAACTCAACGCCAGTCAGCGAGAAGATGCTGTAAATTCGTTGGCATACGAGGCGGAATACCGGCTTCGTGATCCTGTTTATGGCTGTGTTGGACTAATATCTATCCTTCAGCACAAGATTAGGCAAGTCCATAATGATTTGGCTACTGCAAAGAAAGAATTGGCTACTTACATTGGGCCTGCAGCCATGCTTCCTATGCTAAATCAACAAGGTTTCATGCAGCAGCAGTATCCGAATTATGGGGCTTCAGCTTTTCAGGCTATGCCGTACAATATGCAGCCGATGATGGCGATGCCTCCCGGAGTGTCACATGGCTCGCAACTGATGATTCGGGATGCCCAGCAGCAGCAGATTTTGGATGCTCAACAATTGGCTGCGGCGGCTGCCGCTGGTGAGCAGGAGATGTTGAGGACTTATGAGCAGCACCAACACCAACAACAGGATGATTTAGTAAGGTATAATGGAGGGTTCGATACCACAGGAGGGCCCGTGACTGCCACAGGATTTACTCAAATCGCAGATGAAGACGCCATGCCGCCGCCTTTGAACTTGGGTTCCTATGAAAACAACCCACTCCATCCCATTCAACAGGAGGCACGGGATCACTCGCTCTCTCACCAGCTTCAGCTTCAATCGCATGAGTTTTTCCTTCAGCAACAGCCACAAGAGAATGCTTCAACTCACCATCTACAGCAGCTAATTCAGTTGCAGCCTGAGGAACCGAAGGCATTACACTCGCAGCCACAGCAGCAGCAAAGAGCCAAAAGCGATGAGTGCAGGAGCGTTAATCATTCATGTTAAAATGAAAATCATGTCAAAAATAACTGCCCTATGTGCTTCATTCTTTCCACAAATATTTCATCCAGGTAAATTCCCTCCATCCTACTGTTCTTCAGTTGGTTTTTCATATTATCTCGAATGAAAACTTAGAAACAAACAAATAAATACACAGATTTCTAATAATTCATCTTTATCAAGATCTATTTCAAGAAGAATAGATTATTCTCACGCTACTCTTACAAAAAAACCACATTAATACAGAAGTATATATTAGAGTGAAATACTAATAAAAATTTGGCTTCACATACTCCAACTTAATTAGGGCAATTTGGCATGCCTTTTCCTTTTGTTTGTTTTTACTTCTTGCAGAAGAGTTTTTGGAGAAAACTATTTTAATTCTTATTTGAAAACTAATTTCTAAAGGTACTTTATAATTTGGAGGTGCTTTTAGATTTGACTATTTTCTTTAAAAACTCTTTTAACTATCAGAAACACTTTCATAAAATTAGTTAAACGAGTCCAAAGCAACTATTGGTTCTCAAAAGTTCTTTTTAACTTTTCAAAAGTCATGTTAAACGAGCCTTAGCGTACTTGAGGGTTTTTATGTCGTGTTGGAGGGTTGATGGATTGCTGCACGGCATTGTCTCTTGGAAGATTTGGTACTTAAAATATGTATTGTATGGTGCAGTGTTGAGGTTCAAGCATAAGAATCACGGAGGTGGAGTCTTTATTAACTAACCTTAGTGTTTTCTTGCAGCAAATTTTATGATATACACAGGTATCACTGGAGCAAGATAGAAAGAGAGAGTGACGGGAGACAAATAATGTTGCATCGAAGAAGCCTAAGGCCGTGAGTGATCGCTTTTCTTTTGTTCTTTTGGAGTTTGAAGAATTAGTTTCTTGGAAGGTATATTTTGAATGTTAGAGCAACTTGTTGATTTCAATTGCAGCGTCCGCTGGGGCATGCTTGGTATAAGTATGGACATGACTTAAGTAAAATAGATAGAATTTTAACTCGTTTTTTTTTTTTTTCCCGCGAACCTTTTCAATAAATCTACTATAACAAACGAACACGTTATTTATGTTTACATCCACATGTTGTTTCTATATATACAGAAGCAAAACAAAAGTATATTTCTGCCTCATTTAAGGACATGTTTGGCGATACTTTAAAGTTAAAACCAATTTTTCAGCTATTTTTCCTGGCACGGTGTTTCCACACGCTATTGGAAAAAGTAACTAAAAGTTAAAAAACCACTTTCAAGCATGTCGAACAGCTTCATCATGCTACATTTTTCACTCTTAAATTTGAGTTGAAGGTGAATTAATACACAATGGTCTTTTTTATGGGGGTGAAGTTGCTTGTATGTTTTTCATTTTTCATGTTAGTATCGTCAATTGTTCCGTTATCGAAAGCAAAATAGTTTTGATTCAAGTTGTTGGAAATGAGAAATGGACCAAAATTAACTTAATTTTGTATAAAATTATTTCATTTCATCAGATCTTTGAGTAAATACCCCAAATAAAAAATATAATTTAATTTTTTATGTTGTACATGGATGGTAATTATAAGACATTGTATTTAGTGGCATTAATTATCAAAGTAATACTTTAATCATTAAAATTACTTTGAATGGTTGACCATGGTTTTCATAAAGAGTAATCATTATAATTAATTATATAATATTGTATTTAGGTGACAACTGCTGTCTGCATAGTATTAAATGACAGATTCAATTAATTGTATTATCACTTGATTCATTTAATTAAACTTATCGAATGCCGTCATCTAAATTGGAGATATCATTATTCTTTCATAAATCACCTGAAAATTAAGAATAATTTCTTTAAAATTTGATTATTATTTCCTATTAAAATTTTCATGGAATTCCTTTAAGATGGCCATGTGAATGGAGTATCTATACATTAATAATATATACAGCTGTGGAATTCCCATTGAAAAGTGAATTGCAAGAAAAAATGGTTGACTTTTGTAGTCACATGCACGCGACTCTCGTCGTGNTTAAATGACAGATTCAATTAATTGTATTATCACTTGATTCATTTAATTAAACTTATCGAATGCCGTCATCTAAATTGGAGATATCATTATTCTTTCATAAATCACCTGAAAATTAAGAATAATTTCTTTAAAATTTGATTATTATTTCCTATTAAAATTTTCATGGAATTCCTTTAAGATGGCCATGTGAATGGAGTATCTATACATTAATAATATATACAGCTGTGGAATTCCCATTGAAAAGTGAATTGCAAGAAAAAATGGTTGACTTTTGTAGTCACATGCACGCGACTCTCGTCGTGTTGGAAGTAACTAGTCATTGTATTTTTCAACAAATTTTTTAAGTGAAATCTCCCATAGATCGAAATTTCCTACAAATTATTCCAATGGGAAAATCCTAAATTTATTTAATTTTGTAAATTCAAAATTCTAGACCCATCATGCTATTAAAGTAATTTAAGATTTTAGTAGAAATTCTTAATGGACCTTTCAAAAAAAAAAAAAAAAA
>CAIGRK010075361.1:0-13978 GCA_903798315.1 Fraxinus greggii
CCAATGACATACCTTCAGATATCCAGTGAGAATGTTTCAAGTGTAGCTTGTTGGTGCAAAGTCGCTCCAACTTTAACTACAATGCAGCGTCACTCTTCTCCTTAAGAACATCTTGAAGAATCTGATCGAGAGATGTAGATGAATTTAAGATTGGGCTTTTCGATCCCTATATCGCTTTTCATCTTGTGTCCAGGCAGAGGCATCCTATCAAAGCCAAGCAAAGCTTCCTCTAAATCCATTTGTGCCAACACCGCTCGCATCTTCACTTGACATAATGTGAATCTTGTATTTCTATCTAACTATGTAATGTCATACTTCATTGGCGCTATGTGGAATGATCAACCTTGCGCTCTCATATTGTTATGAATATCGAATCACAAGATAATGACAATAATGAAATAAAGATGAAGAACATAAGAACACAACAAGTTTAAAGGAGGAGAATCCACTATAAACAATAGTTTTGTATTTACAATATCAAAATTTCAATAATCTCAATTGAAATTTAAGCTCTCAAAAATGTTAAATGTGCTTTCTCTCTTTTCTCTTAAGTGTTTATGCATTACAAGTCATGACATATATAGGTAAACCCTATGGACAAGTTGTAGTAGAATAAGAGTCCAAAATCGCGTTAAAAAGGAAAATTGGCTTGGGCCGGATAAACAGTCGCTCGAGCGATAAGGGATAGGTCAGCGACAGTCAGGCGACAGACTCTCAGGTTGATTTTCACAGGATCCGTTCGAGCGACCAGCTAGCGATAGGCTAGCGAAAATGCGGCAACGTTTTTGTCCGGTCCATAATTTTGATATCTTCAAAACTACTCCAACTTAGACTCCAGTACCCACTAGAATTTGGGTCAAATTACAACAGATAGCTTATCTGCATTTCTTTGAACGGAAAAAGAGATATAAATATAGTACGTGATGATCCCATAATCACTCGAACAAGTTAGTCATGGAAAAATTATATCTAGAACCATATTGTAGATGGATTATCAGGAAACTTGAAAATGGTACATGGTGAAATATTGTATTACATTATCTGTGCTTGTGCAAGTATAGTTTTTGATCTTCCTTAATGGACATTCGTCAATAGATTTCTTATGAAGCTCTACTTGGGTCTTTTATACTCTTGGGACAGACAATAAGCTATCTTTGTTTTTTCACCATAATGTTGAAGATTGTACCTACAAAAGTGATCATATCTATTGTTTTTTGCACAAAGCTTCAAGACGATTTGACTGATGAAATGGTTGGTTTGGCAAGACAACTCAAAGAGAGCACCTGTTGATGAGTCAATCGATACAAAACACTGAGTAAGTGAGTTCAAATCTCTCTAGCTGAAATTTTAGGCACTAGGTTGATATATATATATATATAGATAGAGAGAGAGATCGTAATTCTTTTTTGAGTACAAAGTGTTTATGCATTATAAGTCGTAACATATATAGGCAAACCCTATGGACAAGTTGTAGTAGAATAAGAGTCCAAAATCGCGTTAAAAAGGAAAACGGGCTTGGGTCAGATAAATAGTCGCTCGAGCGATGAGGGATAGGTCAGCAACAGTCGGACGACAGACTCTCGGGTTGATTTTCACAGGATTCGTTCGAGCGACCAGCTAGCGACAGGTTAGCGAAAATGCGGCAACATTTTCCTCCGGTCCATAATTTTGATCTCTTCAAAACTTCTCCAACCTAGACTCCAGTACCCACTAGAATTTGGGTTAAATTACAAAAGATAGCTTATCTGCATTTATTTGAACGGAAAAAGAGATATAAATATAGTGCGTGATGATCCCATAATCACTCGAACAAGTTAGCGATGGAAAAATTATATCTAGAACCATATTGTAGATGGATTATCAGGAAACTTGAAAATGGTACATGGTGAAATATTGTATTACATTATCTGTGCTTGTGATCTTCCTTAATGGACATTCGTCAATAGATTTCTTATGAAGCTTTACTTGGGTCTTTTATACTCTTGGGACAGACAATAAGCTTTCTTTTGTTTTTTTTTTTTGGATCACCATAATGTTGAAGATTGTACCTACAAAAGTGATCATATCTATTGTTTTTTGTACAAAGCTTCAAGACGATTTGACTGATGAAATGGTTGGTTTGGCAAGACAACTCAAAGAGAGTACCTGTTGATGAGTCAATCGATACAAAACACTGAGTAAGTGAGTTCAAAACTCTCTAGTTGAAATTTTAGGCACTAGGTCGATATATATATATATATATATATATAGATCGTAATTCTTTTTTGAGTACTTGGTAAGTAATCCTTTTTAGACAAGGCAGGTTACCGAGCTAATTTTTTTAAACCTATTTACTATATCACTCATCGATCAGTGCTTTTACAATTGTTCTCTATGTGTTGATTGTCTTTTGAGTGTAGGTACCCGACTAAACAGAGAAAGCAGTTATTGACAAGCTGACTCAACCAAATTAGTCAACATGCCTTACGTATATTTTTTCATTGTGCATCTATTTATTTGAAAAGCTCAATGCGAAATAATACACAATTTAGTCCAATATTTCTCTCATTCTCCTTCTTAACATGGTATCAGCCTAAATAATAAGATCCATCCATTCTACCATGGCCGACAACAACACACCAGCCATTCCGTGCTCTTACCTTCTTCATCGCTCGGATTCTCCGAGTTTAATTCTTGTCAATAATCTTCTCACAGGCGACAACTACCCCAAATGGCAAAAAGCCATGACAAGAGCCCTTAACACCAATAACAAACTTGGTTTTGTCGATGGCAGCCTCACACTCCCAAACTGACCAAACCAGAATATAATCAGTGGAACCAAACGAAGCATATGGTCCTTACCCGCATCCTCAACTCCATCAGCCCTTCCCTTGCCAATTCTCTTGAATACCATATTGACCCTCGCGATGTATGGCTTGACCTCTCTTCCCATTTCTGCCATGGAAATAATGCCCGCATATATCACGTAAAAAGAGCCCTCTCTTCCCTGCAACAAACCACAAATTTCGTCCATAATTATTACAGCCAAATCAAACAGATTTGGGATGAACTTGGCCATCTCCAGAACCCAACTGACCTCAAACACATGCAAAAATAGGCTGATGATGAACGTGTTTTCCAATTTCTCCTCGGACTAAATGATTCCTTTGCTCCCTACGCACCCAAATTCTGGCCAAGGATCCACCTCCCTCCATAAGCAAAGTCTTCTCAATATTGTTTCAAGAAGAACAACAGAGACTCCTCAATCTTAAACCAAACTCCTCGAAAATGCTCATAATGGCTACCCACACCACTGCTCACCCACGACCCCCTCTGAAGTGCACAACATGTGGCAAAGATGGCCACACGCGTGGACGCTGTTGGACCATCATCGGGTACCCTCCAGGTCGAGAGCCTCGCATCAACAAATAGCAGCCGTCCATCTTAGGGCAATCTCCGTCGATAGCAAATCTAGTCTCTCTCACTCTATCTACTTCAAGTCCGATCCCTGGGTTGCCACCGGAGCTGTATCATAAGCTGCTCAGCCTCCTCGCACTGTCGCGAACTCCGATTGACCCATCCTCTACAAATTTTGCTGGTAACCTCTTCTCCTCCTCTGATTTGTCCTTTAGTTGGCGCCTCCATTGGGTGGTGGACAGTGGTACGAGCCACCACATCTGTCACCAACGCGAGGCCTTTGCCGATCTAAAGCCCCTTACCTCTCCTCACCACATTCGGCTTCCAACAAGGCAAGATATCCCAGCCGAAAGGCTGGGTTCTTGTATTCTCTCCCCTTCCCTCACCTTAAAACATGTTTTTTATGTTCTACTTTTATCCTTCAATTTACTCTCAGTTTCCCAAATTGCCCTGCATAATTCTTGTATTATCACTTTTTCTTCTAACACTTGTTTATTTCAGGACCCTCAATCGATGAAGCCAATTGGAGCGGGTTATCTATGCAATGGGCTCTACATGTACCGACCCGACCCTCCCGTCATTTCTGCTGCTCAATCTATTGCGAATAAGATCCTATGGCATCAATGTCTAGGTCATCCTTCCAATTTTACTATTCCAAGTATTTTTAATTCCCCTTGTACTCTTTCTAAATGTGATGTAAGTGCTCGTCCTAAGCACACAAGATTACCTTTTTCCAATTATGCCAATAAAAGTGATTCAGGTTTTAATCGTTTTTTTTTTATGTGAAGCTCATTATTTTCTCACAATTGTTGATGATTTTTCTCGCAGCACATGGGTATATCTTATGCGTTTAAATCTGAGGCTTACAACCATTTAACGCACTTCTTCACTCTTGTCCACAATTAGCTTAACACCACAGTCAAAATTATTAGAACTGATAATGGACAAGAATTTCTATCTCATCAATTTCAATCATACCTACACAATCACAGCATCATTCATGAACGTACTTGTGTTGAAACTCCTCAACAAAATGGCGTTGTGGAGTGTAAACACCGGCACATTCTCAATGTTGCTCGCAGTCTTCGTTTTCAGGCACACTTACCTCTACATTTTTGGGGTGATTATGGCCTCATCTCAACCTACCTCATCGACCACACTCCTAGTCGCACTCTCCAAAACAAATCACCTTTTGAAATTCTGTTCGACAAATCTTCTACCTATGATCATCTTCGTGTATTCGGATGTCTTTGTTATGCACGAACTCTCAGTGCTCACCGCGACAAGTTTTCTCCCCGTGCCACTAAGTGTGTCTTTCTTGGCTACCCAAGCACACATAAAGCATGTCTTCTATTCTCGAGATGTCACCTTCCACGAACAAACATTCCCTTTCCAATATCTTCCTAACAGTCCCTCTCTTCCCATACCTATCACTCCTCTTCCCGTCACTAAACCTATTATGTCTCCCTCTCCTGACTCCCCTGACCCTCCACCCTCTATTGACTCCCCAGACTCTCATGCTTCCCTAACCCCCACAAAAACACCTCCACTTGCTCCCCGCCCTCACATACTATTACTCGACCTGCCTACCTTCAAGACTATATTTGTCCCACCTTACATACGGAGCCCATGGCATCTACACCTACTTCATCGACTTCAGGTACTGCTCTTCCTTTGTCTGCTTTTCTTTCATATTCTCTTTTTTCTTCCTCACATTATTACTTATTTCACAGCTCTTACCTCTTGTACTGACCCCCCATGCTATTCTAATGCTATCCACCACTCTCATTGGTGTGAGGCAATGTCTACTGAGCTTCTCGCTTTAGAGGATAATTCGACCTGGACTCTTGAGCCTCTTCTTCCTGGTAAGAAACCCATTTGGTGCAAATGGGTTTTCAAAACCAAACTCAAAGCTGACGGATCCGTTTGGAGGTACAAAGCTCAACTCGTTGCCAAAGGATATTCTCAGGTTGAAGGACTTGACTACCATGAAACCTTTGCTCCGGTCGCCAAAATGACCACAATC
Source organism: Fraxinus greggii (assembly GCA_903798315.1). Taxonomy (NCBI): domain Eukaryota; kingdom Viridiplantae; phylum Streptophyta; class Magnoliopsida; order Lamiales; family Oleaceae; genus Fraxinus; species Fraxinus greggii. The sequence continues at coordinate 5,423 of CAIGRK010075361.1, forward strand.
CGCCGCTTACTAGCAGTTGTAGCTGCCAAAAATTAGATCATTCATCAGCTTGACGTCAACAATGCCTTCTTACACGACGATCTTGATGAAGAAGTCTACATGACCCCACCACCCGGCTATTGTCCTCAGGGAGAGACCCGCGTCTGCCATTTCAGAAATGTCCTCTATGACCTCAAACAAGCCTCCCGTAACTGGTTTTTTAAACTAACATCTGTGCTTCTTGATGTAGGTTTTTATCATTCTCAGGCGGATCATTCTTTGTTCACTCACATCACTTCCACCAGTATCACTCTTGTTCTTGTTTACGTTGATGACATCCTGGTTGCTGGTAACGACATCTCTAAGATCGAGATTTTCAAGAAAATCCTCTCCACACACTTCAAGACAAAAGATCTTGGTTCCCTGAAGTACTTTCTTGGACTCGAAGTTGCTCGCTCTCCCAAAGGCATCTTTCTTAATCAGCGCAAATATGCTCTCGACATTATCTCTGACAGTGGACAACTTGGTGCACGGACTGCTTCTTTTCCTATGGAGCAACATTTGAACCTTAATACTCGAGATGGTGATCTTTTCCCTGATCATGGCCTTTATCGTCGCCTTGTTGGCCGCCTCATCTATCTGACCATTACCAGACCAGATATTGTTTATGCAGTCAACACACTCAGTCAATTCATGCATGCTCCTCGGGTTCCCCACATGACTGTAGTTACCAGATTTCTTCGCTACATCAAAGGCTGTCCTGGCCAAGGCATCTTCTTCCCTTCATCCAATAGTATGCTGGTCACAGCTTATACAGATTCTGATTGGGCCAACCGTCCCATCACCCACCGTTCCACCACCGGTTACTTTATTCAGTTAGGCACCAGTCCGATCTCATGGCGCACCAAGAAACAGAATACAGTTGCTCGCTCTTCTGCTGAAGCTAAATATCGAGCTATGGCCGTCACAACCTGTGAACTCACTTGGTTAAAACTTCTAACTGATCTTGGCGTACCTCATCCCGAGCCTTTCACCCTACATTGTGACAATCAATCTGCACTGTATATTGCACACAATCCTGTGTCTCATGAGCGTGCCAAACACATTATTTGGGATAAAATCCGCTCGGGCCTCCTCAAAGCTGTCCACACTTCTTCAAGCGAGCAAGTTGCCGATAGCTTCACCAAAGCTTTGGGACATGGATTTTTTCACCATTTTTCGCGCAAGTTGGGTATTACGGACCTCCATGCGCCAACTTGAGGGGGAGTATTGACAAGCTGTAATTAGCTTAATTTTAGTACTCAATCAACTCAACCAAATTAGTCAACTTGCCTAGTGTATATTTTTCCATACATAACTCATTGTACATCTATTTATTTGAAAAGCTCAATACGAAATAATATACAATCCAGTCCAATATTTCTCTCATTCTCCTTCTTAACAGCGGTTGAGCAGAGCTTGGCAAGCACTGGACATGCCAACACTCGGGCAATGGAGGTATACTCGCAGAGTTTCAGGACATTGTCTGCCACTGTGCCACATGGCTTGCGGTTTTTGCAATGATTTGTATATTTATCATGGTTATACTACTCATCCGTGTTACTTGATATCAGAAAAGCACTGAACTTGTAAAATTTTAGACTTAATGATAGTTTGGAGTTGATCTTTGAAGTGAAATCATGTACACGTACAAAGGAAAAATGACGCTTTCATTATTTCGAACCAGGAAGCTATTCTATATATATGTTATTTTTATTTTTTCTTTGTAAAGTATTAGTTGTTTTTGGCTATACTTCTCACTTCAAAAGTTTATATTGAATAAAGCACTTTATAATCTTAAAGATTCATGACCAGTCATTGAGACGTGTCTGCATAGACTAGTCACAAGGAATTATGGGCCTATAGACAAGCAAGACATAGCCTGACTCTAGAGATAGGTCTGTCCACAGTATATGATGTGCCAGGCTAGGCCGAGGATGTGGTTTCATGTGCCCTATTGTTTAACCCTTGATTGCTCGACACATTTTTGAGCCTTTGACGCACCCTGGAGCAAGTTGTCACTGGGAATGTTTCTTGGAGACTGGCTTGACATCACTAACAATCAGTTTAAGTAGGCAAATTTTTAGGATTAACCAAGCAATTCAATTTCTAAGATCGTTAGTCTTACAAATTCAACCTGAAAACATTCCAGAAAGATCACTCTCTATAGAAACACTGAATAACTATCCAGCCTAGAGAAGCTTTTTCAAATAGGAATCTATCTGTCAAACTCAGTTCCACTTTAGAGCCTTCATGTGAAACTGTAAACAAACTAATTCCATAGAAATCTTACATTTGTGTTATGTTATAAATTTTTGATTCTGTAGCTTCTTCATCTTCTTTCCTCGTTTTACGAGAATTACGTTACCTCGGTCCTGAGAGTTCCATTGCTTGGACAAGCAATGAAGAGTCATCTGTTAGATCAGAATATCTCTCTGAAGAGGATAATTCATTGGCTCTCCATCTTGTACCATCTGCCCTATGCGAAGCTTCCCACTTTTCTGCAAGTCCATCTCCTTCAAGCATACGAACCACTTCAGACATTTTCGGTCTGTAGCTAGGAAGGCACTGTGTGCACAACAAAGCAACCTGTACTGTTTCTTCAAGCTCGAGTCTATCATAGTCGTTTCTCAAGTCCTTGTCCACGAGCACGTCTAGCTTCTTTTCTTGATGAATTTTCCTCACCTGTAGCAATAGCCATATGTACATTAAATTAGCAAATCCGGAGTTTTTAAGTGCATGGTTGGTACAGAATATTAGACCTCACAGTTTAACTTCTATTTCTTTCTCAGTATTGTCCATTATTGTTTGGTTTTCTATTGGTACTTACCCAATCAAGCCTAACTCCTTTCTGATTTGCTGCTTTCCCGAATTCTAAAGCTTTTTGACCGGTGATCAATTCTAGTAGAAGAATTCCAAACCCGAAAACATCTGTTTTTTCCGAGGATTGACCTGTAGAGAGATATTCGGGTGCTATGTGTCCGACAGTGCCCCGAACAGCCGTTGTGATATGTGAATCGTGATGATCCAAAAGCTTTGCCAATCCAAAATCTCCTACGACAGCCTCACAGTAATCATCCAGCAATATGTTTGCAGCCTTTACATCCCTGTGAATGATCTTGGGGTCGCATTGCTCGTGAAGGTATAACAGACCACGTGCGGCTCCTAAGGCAATCCTTTTCCTAGTGCCCCAATCTAAGGATGGTTTAGCTACAGAATAGGAACAATAGGTTCAATAATACTATCAGTGAAATATGTAAATGATGAACATACAATTGGAATGAACAACATTGTCTAGTGCGCAGAATATGGTGTACAATTGACATAAGATTTTGGAACATTTTACCTTTGAGTCGTGAAGCAACACTTCCGTTGGACATGAAGGGATACACAAGTAGCCTTTCAGTAGATGTCATGCAAAACCCGTACAGCCGCAAGAGGTTTCTGTGTACGGCTAGGCTGATCATTTCGACTTCGGTCTGAAATTGAATTTCTCCGCCGATGGCATTCCCATCTTTAAGCCTTTTTACAGCTACAACTGTTCCATCTTGGAGACAACCTTTGTAGACAATTCCGAAACCGCCCTTTCCTAGTATGTTCTTGCTGCTGAAGTTGTTTGTGGCACTCTGAAGTTCTCTAAATTGGAACCTTCTCAAGTTTCCTAGACACACTTCTTCATGATGTTGTTCTGAAATTTAGAAGTGTGAGTTTAGACATAAAATAGTTGACTCGATTCTAGAGTCCGAGTATTGAGCAATTATATCATACATACCATTACCATCGAAGAATATTTGCTGGTTGTGCTTATGTCTCCACCAGAGAAGGAAACTGAACCCAAGAATCAATAGGCAAGTGCAGCCGAGACTGGATCCTAAGGCTAAGGCGATTTTATGACTATTGGACGTTCTTGATGGCTGAGGATCTTCAAGAAAAGCATTGACATTTCAGTGCAGGACATGGATTCAATATATTCACTTAAAATTCGATGTCATGTAGATAACGTAAATATCATGTTGATTAAATAGTATTAGACAATGTAAAAATTTATATTCTTATTCATTATATTATTCAGTCATGTGCAGTATTGCATATTAAATATGCACAAATTTATATAATCAACAACAATAAGCAGATTTTAAGGTTTTTACTTTGTGAATTGTTCATAGAGAATGGCAGTGGCAATGGCGCAGATCCATTGCAGTCTTGCTCTTTCCCAGTTGCACAAATCATAGAATTCCCCAAAACACTGCAAAATGGGAGAAAATAAAACAAAAATTAGTTAAAAATACTAAAATTGAAGCTAAAATCTCGAGTTTCTACTTGCAAAAAATTGAAACCAACTTGAATGTTTTGGAGACGATTCTTGGTACTGGACCACTCAAATTATTGTAGGACAAATCTCTGAAAAATGCAATGAAAATTCCAAATACAATAAGAGGAATTCTAATAGAGAAATTAGCAATTATATGCATTAAACAAGCAAAAATGTCGAGAAATATTACACAAATGTGAGTTGAGTCAAGTTGCCTAAAGAAGGAATAATTCCAGTGAGACTGTTATTGTTCAATCTCCTGTAATCACAATACAGAAAACGGTAAAATAAATTGCTATACATATAACTTCGATAAGGCTGTAGATTTCAGGGGATTCTTCGAAACTAGTTAAGCAGACTAAATAATTTCCTTGTTATGCGAGTTTTTTACACTCGACTGGACATGATTGCATTAGTTTGTTGTTTTTCTCAATCATGTCGAGTCTAAACATTGCTCAATATTGTGAAAACTACATCAAATTACGTGCTTACAGGTACTGGAGGCTTTTTATTTGAGATAAAGAAGAGGGAATTGGGCCAGTAAGCAAGTTATCAGAAAGATCAATAGTCTGAAGTTTTGGGAGCCTCCCTAGCACAACAGGTATTGGTCCTGTAATATTATTATCTTGTAACAATCTGCAAAAAATAATAATTATAAATAAATAAATAATAATAAAATCAAATCAAATTAAAAAATAAGAAAAAAAAATTGTTGGCGTACACTACTAGACAATATTGAACAGGAAGCCATGTCCAGCACTATCTAGTCGAGCCTGCCAAATATTAGATTCTTACATGCTCTGAAGATGGGTCAAATTCCCGATGCTAGGCGATATTTTTCCAGATAAACTTTGGCTTGGAGCTGCTCTGAAACATTACAGAATCCAACTTTTTTTAAGACAAAAATAAGCAGAAAAATCTCAAGTTGAAGATATGAAACTTGTTGATTATCTTATTCTTACAGGGTAATGACTAGATTATCTTTTGAACAAGTAACCATTGCCCAATTACTACATGGATCAACAGCATTTGCATCCCAATTGAGAACTCCATGAGGATCAATTAATAAACTCTTGATTTCCATCAAAGCTTGCACTGGAAAGTTACAGAAATCAAGACCAAAATAATCAGAATCTTGAAAGTTTCTTATAATCTAAAAAATAATAATAAGCTGTTTTTACCTTCAAAGTTGACACCATTTGGAGAAAGCAAAGCATTTGCAGAAGCCCAGAAGCAGAAGATAAAAACCCAACAAAAAACAGCTAATTTTCTTATCATTTTTATCAAGGGAAAATTTGAAAAGCTAATCTTCAGATAGAAATTTGAGAGGCAGATGATGAACAATATTCGTATATGTAATAAGAAGTGTAATGATTCACAGATTCTGTTAGACCCCAAGAAAAGAACAGATGTTTTTGGTAGTAAAAGTGAAGGCTAATTGGCTGCCACTTGCCCAGCAAAATTTAAAAGAAAAGAATATGTATAAAGCAAACTTGGATTAACTGTGTAGTAGATTCGAATGAAGGGGAGTTACCTTGGACTTGTTTTAACAAGGCGTGGCTCATTTAAGAACATCAATTTTTAAATTTAATTGCTCATTTGAACTTTTAGAGAGACAGTTTCATTCATTTGAACTTATTGAATTCTGATAAAGTCTCGAGGTTCCTTATAAAATGGTCAATATGGTTAAGAAATGTTGATTATAATTTCAATATTTAATCAATATGGGATTTACGTACTCTTTACAAGAATCTTTTATGTTATGGCATTCACTATTGGACAGATTAACAAAAGAAGAAAAAAGTTAAAATCTTGTACAATATTATTTATTTACTACTATTTAATACTATGAACATGTAAAAAAGGTGATGGGGAAAAAGAAAATTCCTTCAATCATGGATTGTGTAATGGGATTCTTTAGAATTTATTTTGTTTTTATTCTGACTTTTACATAATAAAAAATGTGAAGTATTTGATGTGCTGACTGTTAAGCACTATAAATGGTAATAGAATCAAAGGATGTTGACAGAGAGCATTTTATGGGCTGTTTTGGTGGGGTGGGGGTGGGCTGTGTATGTATAATGTATCTACACATGTGAAACAAGGACTTTTCATGTCTGTTGGATTTGATCAGAATACATGCGTATTAAGATTTTTTTGGGTTCTGTTAAAATCCAACATTCTCTGAATTTGTCATTCTTGTTTAAGAGAACTACACGAAAATACATGGAAACGCAACAGAAATCGATAATGAAATGTAGTATTACACTTTCTTGGACTTGGCACAAATTTTAATAATTGGGGTGGCTACGTGAACTCGATCTTTTATTAATTTTAATTAGCGAAGGATTCAAATATTTTTATTGTAGGATTAAAAAGTAAGTTACGAATTTTTTTTCCCGAAAATAATATAAAATTAACAGTGGTTTAAGACTTGAGAGATGTGAAGATATTTGATTTCTTGACTAAGAATTTGTGATCACTGCGGCATCAACGAGTCGAACAATGATGGACGTTAATTTTTGATGAAATTGTTAGATCCTATATATTAGGGAGGACTGAAAATCAATTAATGATTTAAAATTTGAGCAGAGCACATTGTTCAAAAGATGAGAGATGAAAATTTAAAGTTTGAAGAAAAGTGAAAAAAACAATAAAAATTCCAAAATTTTGTTAGGTCGATGGGTCCCACCTATGACACCTTGTAGGCTGTAGCTTTATTCTCATAAGGAAAATTCTATTTGTACTTAATGTTTTACTGAATTTTTTACCGAATCGACAAGTGGCGGCCCCCTATTGGGGGGCACTTGTGGGCATCTGTTAATTTTCAGAGTTCCATTTTAAAATTTCTAAATTATTAAGTAACAAGAATTCTTANTGAAGAAAAGTGAAAAAAACAATAGAAATTCCAAAATTTTGTTAGGTCGATGGGTCCCACCTATGACACCTTGTAGGCTGTAGCTTTATTCTCATAAGGAAAATTCTATTTGTACTTAATGTTTTACTGAATTTTTTACCGAATCGACAAGTGGCGGCCCCCTATTGGGGGGCACTTGTGGGCATCTGTTAATTTTCAGAGTTCCATTTTAAAATTTCTAAATTATTAAGTAACAAGAATTCTTATTGATTATTGATAAGGGTATTTTCTACAATTGTTTTGACCATTAAATAAGATTAATTGTTATTAATTTTGACTTATTACTTAATTAGGTATATATTTCGTTTGTTAGATAAAACTTAACAAAAAAAATGTAACATTGGATAAAAGGAGCGAAATTGGCAAAAACAAAAGAATTTCAAAGTTCTGGGATCAAAATGCAAATATTCAAAATTGGCTCGAATCATATAACGGTGGTTGAAGATCACATATGATCAATTGGATGCAATTGATAGTCAAATAAGTAAATTATATTCAAAATATTTTCATAAATCAATTTTCAGTCGTATAAGTTATACTCCAAATTTTTAGTAATTTAAGTTATAGTTTCAACGCACTTTAAATCATATCAATCCAATATTGATAGAGAAAGTTATGATAAAATATTGAAAATTATTTAGTTCCCAAAAAGTCAAATAGAGCTGGCGGGACAAAAGTTGGCACATCTGCACCTGCTTATTAAAAAATAACCTGAGAGATGAACCAATAAATGATGCACGTGCGAGCAAGTAGTCGATGCAAGCCTACAATGCAAATTTTGCCAGATGGGTCAGTTTTCCGACTCCTATAAATACCTAAACAAGGGCTATCATTGTAGAGAATTCTCTCTAGCCACTAATTATACAATCAAATCATATAATTCATCAAAAACAAGAGGTAAATTGCTATATCTTGAGAGAGAAGATCAAACCCTAGCAAGACTTCGGGATCAATTACATCAAGAAATTGAAGAATTCAATATTGAACTTGAAGATCAACACGTTTGACATTATTTCATGACCCAATTGATATTTTATATTTTTCTTCTTATAATTTATATAAAATCATGTTAGGCTAGATCCAATTGTGTATTGGATGAAAATGAATCCTATTGTTTATTTATCTTAATTTCAGACTAGTAGTATCTCTTGTGTTTCTCGATTAATTTTGCATTTCTATTACATTATTTAATTACTTGATCACCAATTAAATAATTTGTTGGTGGTTGTAATTTTAAGAGACTGACCATAAGTTTAGATCGCGACAATGTTAACACTTAAGCGATAGATGTTAGGAATAACAATATTGC
>CAIGRK010075367.1:0-12248 GCA_903798315.1 Fraxinus greggii
CCATGAAGGACAACGACGTGTGTGGAATCTCGTTCCATTGCCTGAAAGTCCGAAACTCATTGATTGCAAATGGATATTTGAAACCAAGAGAGATTCGAAAGGTGATGTAGAGAGATATAAAGCTCGTCTTGTCGCAAAAGGGATTTACATAGAAGGAAGGCATCAATTATAAAGAGACTTTCTCTCCGATTTCTTTGAAAGAATTGGAATCCCTGGTATTCAATGTGGGAATTGGTTTTTTCAACTTTATTTGCGTATTTAGACAAATGATACATGGGATCGTCTTTCATGATGTATTTGTCCATTATTGGGCGAATGAAATTTCTGGGATAGACACCTTATTTGATCTCCTTGGAGAATGGTACATATTCCTAGTCATCATCCATTTTATACGATCTGGTTGAAAAATCTTCATATATTTTAGCAGGAAGAGTATTGTATGATGAATCGTCATAGTTCCTGGCTCTCAGCATTCCTTGGTGATAATTATGGGTTGATCTCTTGTTGCGGGAACACAATTCATCCATAGATTTTTCTATTGTTTTTTTTGCCTTCATATAGCTCTTTTTTTTCTCTTTTTCGGATCGTCATTGGTCTTTGAGATCTGGAGACTATGGCTCTTCTCACAAAAAGAATTGGTGGTGTGTTTTTCTTCGTTTGTTCTTGAATTTTCCTTGCACTTGTTTGTTGGATTTTCACCTTTTACGCACAACAATGGATTTTTTTCAGTTAACATCTTCAGGCTTTCTGCCATTTCTTGTATTGTTTTGGCAATAGAGGCCTTCCTTTTCAAGCGGCAATGTTGAGTCGGAGAAATATTGGCTGTTAGTTTAAGCCTTGCTTCCTCCCACTATTGTCATCACTGTTCATAAGCTCATTACTGCTATATCCCCTGAAAATAGCTTTTGACGATGACTTCTCCTTTTGATTTGCTTCCATAGAATTCATTTCTTCTATATCCTAAATTTTTTAGTTATTATGGAGTTTTGTTGTTTACATCGTTCTAGTTTTCCACAGCAAAGCTAATTTGCTGATGGTAAATACTGGATCAAATGAGTTTATTGATAAATAATTACAATCAAAGATCAATGTAAATACAATCAATAAATCCTCTCACCCAACTTTGAGTTTTATGTCCTAAGTTTCCTAGTCTAGATGCTTAATCTAGAACAAGAGAAGAAATAACTATTTGAGAGGTAGATATTTGAATTGCATTCCTTCTTCAAATGGGGGGTAATTAAGATTTCTCTCCAAGTATTGGGGTAGTTTGGTAATTTTTGCTTTGTTCCTGTTGCTGATCCTTATTGGTAATTTGATAACTGATCTTGACTAAGAGTCAATAATTATTTATTCGTCCATGTGCTCCTTATTTATAGCCTGAAGCTAGCTTGTTCATGCTAGATGGTTCGCTATCCTCAGGCGAACCCTGTATTTTTTTTTTTCATTTTTACCTATAGTTTTATATCTTGCCAAGAGAAAGTATTGTAAAGTATGTTTTTAGAGGAGCAACGTTATTAAAACATGTGGGCTTCTCTGTGAGGTCCAACAATAATCCCAAAATAGGTCAAATTTTCGAGCCCTGATTTAATTCCAAATAGAGGTTGTCTTGAAGTATGAAAGCAATATGAGACTTGCCCTATTCACCCATGCAATTGCATGAACATTACAACTACAATCACATGGGCATTTGTTCAGCATTGCTATTCTCTAGTTAGGCAAATTGTGAAAACACCTTGATTGCAAGGATAAGCTTTTCATTCTTTATGCAAATTGGACTTCGGATCACCTTTATAGTTTGGCTATGTCCTTCTCAATTCTATAGGAGGCCCTTCGCCTTTCAAACTCGATTTTCAGTCATTAACTTCCAGAATTTTTTCTCCTTCAGTTCTTATTGCTCAATTTTCATTCATATTCATCATCTAACATCCAATATCGACTTTCTTTTCCTAAAACAATCATTAGTTACACAAAATTATGTATCAATGCCCTAAAAGTCCTCCTAAATCTCATTTTTGATGATTTGAATGTAAAATCACACCTATCAATGGTACATCGTCATTTATAAGAATAAAATATTTCAATAATAATTGAATATAGTCATGATCACGATTTACTCACTGAACTTCAAAATACTTTCTAATGGACACTCATCTTTGAGACATTGCACAATATCTATTACCAACTAGATTCCATTATCCTCATCGTTGACATGTTAGGTAAAAAATAAACATACACGTTACGATGGTTTAAAAAAGACCACTCAGCCAAACCATCTAAGTAAAATATTTCATTACTTACCCAGCTTATACTATGGGCATAGTTTACTCATTAAATTTTTTTCCCAATGATCACTCATCTTTGAGACATTGCACTCCATCCATCATTTCCACATTTGTCTCCTTCATTACTAAAGTGCTGCACAAAATTTTCACATGGCAAGTTATGATCATTTAAAATAATTATGACCCAACCAAACCATCCAACTCGCTAGAATTACCATATGTGAAACGCGACTTCCATGTATAGCTAAATTGTGTACTGATACAGGATCAATTGTTGAGAATGACGATAGGAGCTACTACTTATAAAGTCATTTTCCGAATTTTACCATCTAGCCAACATCTCTCTAGTCCCAATCTTCCATTTTTACAGGCTTGTGTCCAACCAATTGAGAAAGAAAATATGACATAACTCCAGTAGTTGGTAGACAATGACATTTTCTTCTTCAAATGGTCGGACTAGGGCTGAAAATGAGCCTGACATTATTTTTCACAAACCAAATTGAGTTTGGCTCGTAAGGCCCACAAGCTTAGGATTGAGCCGAACTTGAATTCTCATGGTTGAAAAGGTTGAGCCGGCTCGACTCCATCCATTTTCACCCATTGGGATTAGAGAGATGGGGGGTAGATGGTACAGTTAGGGGATAGGGCTTTATAAGTACGTAATGGCTTCTCGCGTCCTCAACAATCAACTATGTTTGAGTATATAATTTAGTTATACTTGGATGAGATGAGTGAAATGGGGGCTGAAGTTTTTTGGGGCTGAAATTCGGGGCGAACAATCGAGACTTCAAGAAGTTTATAGGGTTGTGGAAGTCATGTTTCACATATGGAGGATGATGGATAGAGTTCAATGTCTCAAAAATGAGTAAACATTGAGAAGCAATTTGTAGTTTGATGAGTACATAGATTGAGAAGCAATTTGAAGTTTGATGAGTAAATAGTGATCATAGTATAAGTTGGGTGAGTAATAAAATATTTAATTTAGATGGTTTGACTGAATTGTCATTTTATAAAGTTTAGTAAGTAAGTCATGACTATGACTAAGCTGAATGATTATTGTAACATTTTACTCGTCATTTATATTGGTTTTTTTTCTTATAAGGTTCGTGACAATATTTTCAAGAATTAGCAATCGTGTTTTAGATAAAAGTATCTGGAATAAATGAATTCCAATAGTGTTGTTAAATTTAGGATTACTTTTTATTGCAAACCATAAATTTTCAACGTTAATCAAGTTTTTAATACTATTTTTCTTAATAGTTGAATTAACTGTTTTTGCCTTAATATAAAGCGAATTATGTCCTGCCTTTAAATATGATATTGTGAATCTCCGAACTACTTAAAATGTGTAAATATGAATTTGTATGGGACAAAAACCATTAATTTAAAAACTAAAATCACGTACAACTTTCAAGCTAGAAAGAAAAATCGTCCAATCACTTAATGTCTTGTCAAAATTTAAAATTTACATTGACAATTTTCATTACGTACTAATCAAATTTATGATTTTTTTTTTCTTTAATACATTGGAAACCAAAACAAAACTAGAAGTTTGGGGAGCCCGACTTTAATTTTTCTTAATTACAAAGTTCTCATTTTGATCAAAATACATTAAGCAATTGACCCGATCAAAGCATTAGAGTTAGTAGGTTACTCGTTTATTGTTTAGCAAAATTGCTCGCTTCATGGGTATATTTCGAAGTTTTGATCAAGTTGAACTGGTTCGACCTGTTAAATTAAGTCTGATAACTCGATCAAACCGAACCTTTCATAGATCCAGATAATGGGTCTATGAGCTGGATCGAGTAGTCCGATAAGATTTTGATAACTGAGGAGGAGGAAGCAACATGCCTCCATTGGTTACTTTCCACGTGGCACAAATAATGCAGGCGCCATCAAACTCCCACACGCATGAACAATTCGCTACAAGACGTTCCAATTTTCAAACCCTCACATGAAACTGCCCAATTGGATTACCGATTTGGACAAATCTGTATTCTAATCCTTTTAAAAATCTGTTTGAACCCACAAACAAAAAGGAAATTACATACTCAAAATTGTCGGTTACCATATAATAACGGAATAAGAGGTTAACAATAATCCCTTTTGTTGTCCCTTTCTCCCCACTATATAATTGTAAGTATAGTGATTATCTACCCAATCGGGAATTCACAAGTGGGTTAGGTTGCCTACTTTTAAAAAATTCAATGATGATTATGAATAGTTTTTGATTACTGACTATTCAGGGCTTTGGCTTTACTTCTTAAAAAAATTGGATGCTTTTTAATTGACGAAGTTGAAAAAAGGGGGTTGCTGTCAATTGGTGGAAGATTGAGGAGAAAGAAAAGTTGACATTCCAAGATTATTTTATCGATCAAAAGTTGAGAGGAGGCGAACCCAGCTCAGAAGATCGAATCGCTGAAATGTAAGTGCCCACTTTATCTTCTTTACACACAGATAAAAATATGATAAAACAAGGCTTTAGATATATGAATTTGATCATTTTCCATGGAAAATATCAGTGAAATGGCGTCACTTGTGGAGCCTCCAAATGGGATTAGGCCTATGGGGAAGCATTACTACACAATGTGGAAAACTTTGTTCGAAATCGACACAAAATACATTCCGATCAAACCAATAGGCAGAGGAGCGTACGGGATAGTTTGTTCATCGATTAATAGGGAAACAAACGAAAGAGTGGCTATAAAGAAGATCAATAATGTGTTTGGTAATCAAATTGATGCATTGAGGACTCTAAGAGAATTGACGCTATTGCGGAGCATAAAGCACGAAAACGTGATTGATTTGAAAGATGTTATGATGCCGATTCATACAAAGAGTTTCAAGGATGTTTATTTGGTTTATGAGTTGATGGATACTGATCTTCATCAGATTATAAAGTCTTTGCAGCCTCTGTCCAATGATCATTGCAAATTTTTTATTTTTCAGGTATAATTTTTCTTCCCATCTTGCTAGCTTCATTTCATTTTGATGGTTTATGTTAGAATTAATCATGTTTCCAATGGATGGCTATACGAGGGTGGGGTTTTAGATTTAGACATGTTCGGAATTTTAACGGTATTAATGAATAATGAAAGAAATAATTGGAAAAGAATATATTTTAAATAGTGATATAATGTGAAATGTGTGGTTAAAAAGTAAGGAAAAGTTATTGATGTTATTAAAAATATTATTTTATTGAATATTGTGTGGTTGAAATGTTGCGTAAAGAGCAAATTTGACAGAGGATTTCTTATAATTACCAACTGATATCCATTGGCTCAAGTGATGATCTTGGAATTTTGCTCGTGTATATTGTGCTGGCTGGTCATTTTGGTTGTATGAAATTAGATGGTATCACATGATCTGGGCAAAGATCTGAACAAACTGATTCCTTGAATTTACACTTTCTTGTTCAATCTTCTGAATCTCGTTTGAACAAAGCTGATCACTCCATCCACCATCTCCTTCAGAAATTTTGGAACATCTACCATAATGCCAGGGGGATAAGAACATTTAAGGCTTGAAACTTTTTCATTTTTTATGTTATTTCAGACATTGAAATAAACGTTACTTGATACGCTGTTATGGTTGATTTTTCATCGATACGATTACAAAACCATAAGAAGCTCAGAGTTCTTGACATCCTGTTTGGCAGTGTTTCATTTCATTGTACTTTTAGAGATGTGAGAATGCTAACTCTCTGAGATATTTGTTCGACTATATTGCAAAATGCAGATTCTTAGGGGATTGAAGTATCTTCATTCGGCCAACATTCTCCATCGAGACTTGAAGCCTGGAAATCTCCTTGTCAATGCTAACTGTGAACTGAAGATATGTGATTTCGGACTGGCACGAACTAGCAAAGACAATGGACAATTTATGACTGAATATGTAGTTACACGGTGGTATCGTGCACCAGAGCTGCTTCTTTCCTGTGACAATTATGGAACCTCTATTGACGTCTGGTCCGTAGGTTGCATCTTTGCAGAAATTCTTGGCCGGAAGCCAATATTCCCAGGAACTGATTGCCTCGGTCAGCTTAAGCTTATTATAAGTGTTCTTGGTGGCCAACCTGAAGAAGATATTAAATTCATCGATAATGCAAAAGCCAAAAGGTTCATCAGATCGTTCGACTTTTGCAGAGGAACACCTTTTTCTGCTCTATATCCTCATGCTGACCCTTTGGCAATAGATTTGCTTCAAAAGATGCTCGTATTTGATCCGTCAAAAAGAATCACAGTCACGGAGGCTCTACACCATCCGTATATCTCAAGTCTGTACGATCCTTCTCATAATCCTCCAGCCCAATCCCCTGTCAATCTTGATATTGATGAGAATATGGGAGAACGTATGATTAGAGAGATGATGTTGAGAGAAATTCTCTATTATCATCCTCAAGCTAGCATAATGTAATGATCTCGAATTTAGAGAGTTTCCTTGTATATCTTCCCAAAAAACTAAAGAGTCTGAAGGAAGGTGACGAAATAATAAGATTTGAAAGGAGAGAAAATAAATCGGTTTAGTTGAACTGGTATTAGTCTAGTTTTTATGAGGTACCAAGAAGCAAAGTAGCATGAATGTTCATGATTCATGGAGTTTGTAATAGCTATGATATATTCATCTTATATATTGGCATGTCCAAACTAGGCATAGCTTATTGTAACTGAGGCATATGAGCTGAGACATGGTTTATGAGGTAGAAACAGTGATCAAACATTTTTTTGGTTTAATAATTGACATCGTTGGAGCCCTTGTCAACCATTTTTTTGCTTATACTTGGAAACAATTTTCTGTTGCTGAATTCGTGGTCGATGCCAGGATCTTTCCACATGGCACCATCGTATCCTTTGATTTTCATAGCATCCTTTCACATCACTATCCAAATTGTGTAACGTAGGAGAGAATACCATCTATAATGTAAGTTAAAATGTACGTCTAGCTTAATTCACCCCCGGTCCTTAACCGATGTTACTGGACTAGATGGTTGATCACTGATTTTTGGAATATTTGTTCAATAATGTTATTTATACATCCGGGGTTGACATCCCGGATAAAACCCTCCTCAAATGGGGAGAGGGAGCCGCGCGAAATAAAAAAATTGCAACCCTAGTGTCAACCCCGGATGTACAAGTAACATGATTGATATTTGTTCATTTGTAGTATATGCTAAATTCCCAAATATGTCATCATATACCTACTTCCATATTCCATATTATAATGAGATGAATAGTAATTTTCTGAAAAAATGTGTGATTAAAAAAGAAAAAAAAATTTAAAATTATCGTGTAATATTATTGTATTGAAAAATGTATTGTTAATAAGAAGAGAGAAAAATTAAATTAATTTAATGAAGACCAAATGAAGCTTAATGTTTATTACACTTTTCTCCATGCTAATTCGCATTACATATAACTACAATTATTTTTTGAATAATGCTATCTAGCACTAGTGAGGCTAAATCATTAATCTATATAACATTATATGATAAATTCAATTAAAAGTAAAATTATGTGATTCATTTAATTGAATCTGTAATTAAACACCATCAATACTGTCATCTAGACTAATGTTAAACATTAGTGGTGCTAGATAGTCTTACTCTTATTCTTTAGGGCAAAACTTTTATGTTTACGAAAGTCATATCATAATCTAGTCAAATATGTTCCAATAGCATAAATTTCTTTCTTAAAATACTTATAATATATATTTTAATATATATAATTATAAACTAGTCTAACTTCCTGAAAGTAGGAGAAATTAATCTTACAAAATATTTTTCTTCAACCAAAACCTTGATCGGTATAGTTCTTGGGCTGGAAAAATTGAAATTTTTGAAATTTGCATAATGACTCTTAAGGTATGGATAGTTGAATAACTTGGTCCCAAACGTATGAATCTTATAATTAAGTTCTAAATTCAAGAATAATGGCTAATCGATGAACGCTGTGTTATAGCTCAAGAACATTACCGTTCATCTCCTCAAGGTTGACAAGAACAAACCCTGTAGTAATTTATATGATGGTGGAGATAGACTACTGGCCAGATCCAAATTTGTAATTAATTCTTTTATTTGAGATGGAAACATGTAAACTTCGTCAGCTTGATTCTTTCGTACCCATTCTTCCATCATCCTGAATATAAATCAAATCTTAGTTACGTGCAGTTCACTAAGCAGACAAAAATTAGATGTACATTTGAAAATTCAAGAATCAACAATCTTCAAAAGAAACAAAACGGAAGATTGTAAATTCCATAAAAAGCATCCTTGTGAATGATTAATTTTCCACAAAAAAATAATTTGCACTATTCAGACCCAAATTTACACGCCCAACACAACCAAAAAAGAAATTTAAGGGGAAAAAAACCGGGGGGTGGAGGGGTGGGGTGCTGCAATCGAACTAACCTTGCGTCAAATTCATCGCCATCACTAGAGGCAGTAAATAGAACTTTCACCGTGGGGTGCAGAACTATTTTGCCAGCCGATTCCAGTATATTCAAACAATATCCTGTGCAGCACCAAGAATTTGGATTCAAGAGAACAATTTGCAATACTGCAGATTTGAGTTCTAAATTCCTAACAATAGTCCGAAATGATAATTCATCTTTTGCACTTTCCAGCAATTGGCTTGTAAACATCTTTTCCAGGGTGTAGTTCCTGTTTGGAAATCAAATTAGTGCATGACCATGAAATAAGAATTAATCAAGTGAAGATTTAAAAACAAGGGGAAAAAAATGAAATGGGAAACTAAGCTGCATTGCAGCTCCTCTAAGTTCTCCTTAGTAAAGCACTGGTTAAGGAAACCCATATTTGGCTATAGAGAAGGCAAGTTCATTTCATCCGTGATGGGTATAACACACAATATTAGACCACCTAGCTACTAATCCATTGAAAACACTGTTTAGTCCAACACTCGTACAGCAGAATACAAACCCAGAACTTCCTAGTTCTTCTTTCTTCAGCATGAGTAAAATAATCAGGAAGAAAGCTTTGCACACATGCAATCATGCTTTGTATCCTCCTTTTTATATGAAGTGAATGATGTTCCCTTTCCTTCTTGTTTCATTTCCCGTGGGTGGATGGGATCAGGCAGTCCATTATTGATGTTACACCATATTCAAATACGCTCCCTGTTGTGTTGTTGCACCATTGAATACCTTCAACCACCTTCACCCCCATCAAAAAAATAAAATCTACCTGCTAATTTCCAATGTTAGAATAATTCATACTTCTCACCCCCATCATTGTCACTCTTTCACCAAGTTCAAAAGAAACGCTTCTTAAGAACCATGTGTTTGGATAGTCGTTCCTACAACTCTATCTTGAAGTTTTTAGCCCCCTGTTCTCATTCTTTTCATGCATTAGGCGATGACTCTTGCAACAGCTACCAAGTAATTTAGAAAGCAACATGAACCAAAACATGTGTATACTTCAAGGAGATAATTCGACCGCCATGAACAACAATTTTATGCATTCAGTCATGAACGTTTGCGTGCAACATCCACATACAGCTGTTGTTCATCTCTTTATTAATTTATATAAACAGGTAACATTCAAATAACCATTCCAACTAAGTGTTTTGACGTCAAAAGCTAATATTTGTAATTACAATTACAGTATTATGAATAGCCTCCCAAGCAGTAGATCACAATGTAAGGATGTTATCAGCAATTCCAATAGTTTTATTGAGCAAATCAAGAAAATGATGCATACATTCCAGAACTTAGTAATAATATGGGCAATTTGAATCTATCTATTCTGGAATCGTCGTTTAATATCCAAAAATAAAAAAGTAAAAGCTAACAAAACATGCATATCCAAATGAAAGCATGAATAAGTCTTTTGCTAATACCGCAAGCGGCAATGGAGATGGAGCATTCATTGAAGAAAAGATAAAAAAAAATAAAAAATAAAAATGTAACATGCTCACCTGAACATATCATTTGATCCACAGACAGGTAAGCAGGTTGAAATATTACACTTGAACAAGCGAATACCACCATCTAATGGTACATTATCTTTGAAGCAAGGATATGCTCCAATCAAACAAGAGCACTGAGGACAAGAGAATTCAATCCACTGAATGTCTTGAGAGAGACTGGAAGATCTTTCCATGAAACCACTCCCCAGATGGCCATTAAGAAATACTTTCTGAATTTCAAGAAGTTCATCATTTGTACCTACGGTTTGCTCCTTTGAAGAGGTTTCTGACCTATCTAGAGAGCAACATTGAGTATTGCAGTTTCCTAAATGGATTTCTGATCCATTACACATTTTATTTATTGATGCTTTATTTATTTCAGTATGCAATGCATGAGATGTGCATGATAAACAATCATCAGCACCTCCTGGTTTTAGTCCTTCACTTTCTAGGTTGGATGCAATTCCATGAATGCCATTTGTCCCTTTTTCATGACTCTCAAAGCACACTGTTTGTCCTTCTCTACCTTCATCTTCTAGTGCACTTATATTCAAACAACTATCAATAGTAGAATTTAGCTCACTATCATAATCTTGCCTGACCTTCACATCAGGGAATTCACATCCCAAAAGGTCATCCTTGCAGAGAAGTACGGATGTAGCACTCAATAGGACCACACCAGGTGCACACATATAAGACTTTGCATATCTTGTGACCAGCTTCTCACTTACACCTCCAAAAGAACAACAACAATTTCCAAACCAATTGTCAGAGACTTCTCGCCAGTTGACTGATGGCATTTCCTCAAAGGTTCTGTAAGCATAATTTATTGAAAAAAAAATGTCATAATATAATCCGTACTTAAAACACCATTACTAGCATTAGTAGACTGCAAATATAAAGCTCTAAGATCAATGAACGCATCCAGAGGTTGGTTTAAAAATTATTCCCGCACCCGCTACGATGCGAACAATGAAAATCAAAGGGCAAAAATTGTGCGATGTAAATAAGAAATTCATAATAGGTCAACTTTAATGACAGATACAACAGCTAAAAAGATCATAACTGATTCTATACACATCATAGTGTAATACAAAAAACAAACAGGGAAATGCTACCTGAGATCCTTTGTCAACTTAGTTGCGCAGTTTCTGCAGTAAAAGTGCACCTCTTGCATAGCAGATAACTTCTTGATATCTAAAGGAAAAGATCATATGTTATAAATTAATCTTAACATATCGTGAATACTCACCAAAGGCTTTAAACAAAAACACTTTATAATGAATATATTTGAAGGCAATAGGAAACTCCTAGAAAAAAAAAATGTGTCGTAAGTAATCTATGGACTATAGCACCTGAATTGAAGATTTTATTTTCCTATAATCCGTCTAAGTCAGGAGTTTTTAGGCTCCTTTCCGAAAATAGCTAATTAATTTGTAAAACTAGCTTTAAATCTGTTTTTAATAAGTACTCACCAGAATCCATGGAAAGCGGGCAACACTCATCCAAAAAAACCGCATTGTTCAGCGAGTCCAGTATCGAATCAAACTCCGAAACAAGAGGATGGTCCGGGGGAAGTAGCAAAACGAGTTTAACCTCAATGTGATCATCAAAGGCTTTGAAATGAACCGGAGATTCAGCGTCAATCAAAACACGAGGAGTCGGAACCCGAAGGGATACCTCAATTTGAGCTTCGTCTTCGAAAAAGCTCACAATGAGTAAAGATTGCTGGGCCAGTAAACTGACTTTGAGGTTTGTGAATTGAGAGAAGGAGCAAGTTGCGTTTGGATTGAAGAGGAGTAAACGGAGTGCGGAGGAGTGAGATTGGGCTTCCCATGTGAAACGCCATTTTTTAGGGTTTTGGGTGGCGTGAGCTGGAGGTTTTTCTGAGGATGATGATGACATTTTGATTTGCTTTGGCTGTTCCGTGTTTGGGGTGGGTTATTTTGATTGATTTGCCGAAGCGATTTTGGGCTGATTGGATCATTGGAAGGCACGAGAGAAAATTTAAATTGTATGATTAAAAAGTAAATGAAGAATCGGA
>CAIGRK010075373.1:0-12221 GCA_903798315.1 Fraxinus greggii
AACCCTAGGCTAACCTAACCAACTATGAAACTTTACAATTCAGTCCCTAAACTTTTATAATTGTTCAAATTGGTCCTTTTGTTCACAGAATCGCCAATTACAGAATATATTCTAACAGATACGACAATTAATTTATATTTAATTAGAAGCTAAAGGAGATGATTATTTAACACATGAGAAAATTTCGTTAAAAAAAATAAATAAATAAAATTCACAGTGGGTATGTTATTCTCCAATTTGTACAATAAGATAAAACAAAATTTTAGAAATTTTCTCTCATTTTCTTGTCTTTTTTCCATATAGTCAGAATCAGATTAATAGTCTCTGTACGATCAATAGTGAGATTCTTTCACATCACATGGACCACCAAATTTTGCAAACGAGGGTCTCAAATGGCCTAAATTTAGATTCCAAGGGCTCCTTATCCAGATCGTATGAGTAGTAGCTTCACACGTGGCACTCATCTAAGCGCTACGATAACGGCGCCGCCGGCAGTGCGTTTTGTGTCAGATTCTTATAAATAAGTGCATGATAATCATTATTGTAGAAATATGTAGTGAAATAGCAATGAGTGCAAAATATTTTATTATGTGAATTATTAGTGTAAAATTTCGATTTATGTGTAATATTATTTTATTTAAAAATATATGTATAAAAATAATTTAAAAAAAATTAATTTTTTTTCGTAATATGAGGCTTAACAAGGGCAAAGTAACGAACTTAAATCCAAAAGGAGAAAAAGACAAAAATAGCTGATGAAAAGTCATAAATACCCTTTAGTGGAAAAAATAATATAAAATGAATTATTTATAACTCATGTTTGGTAGTGATTACAATCTGATTTTTAGTAGATTTTGATAAAAATTAATGCAATATATGGTTAAAAAATTATGAGTTTCATGAAATAAGTGATTAAAATAAATTATTGACTTTTATTTAAATTAAAATATATGTTTTAATTTCTACCAAAATAGGGGCATAATATAATTCTGATGAGGAAAAATTCTTGTGCCTAACAAGAGAATGTTGAAAAAAGAGTTTACTCAACTAATAAAAAATAATTCTTGTAAATAAAATAACTGAAAAACATTTTAAAGAAAAATGTGTTTTCTCAACCATGGATTGTAGGCAATAGTTATTACCATCGCAAACTATATGTAGTGGTAGTTGAATGTGTCTTGGATCAACTTAAAAACAATGCAATGTATAGCTTTATTCAACCCGTTACATGTATATTAAGGTTGATGCCTAGTTTAACACTGATGTGAATTTGTAAATTTTTATACGTTGATTTTAACAATCCCTTCAATTAATGATCAAATTTTTAACACATAGGGGAGTGTTAAACAAGTTGTATACAATAAGCCCCTGTTTGAGCTACATAATATTTTTTATTCTTATTCTCTACTCATTTTTAACCACATATTTTTCAATAAAGTAATATTTTCCATCACATCAATAACTTTTCATTTTTTTCAACCACATATTCCCCATCACATCAATCAAAAAAATACATTCTCTCCGTAAAAAGGCCTACCAAACCGAGGCTGAGTGTAAAACTAACTTAATTCAACTTTATTTTCAATATATGAGAAAAATGTAATACTGTTATAAAATTAAAAGGAAAAAAAAAAAGAACTATTGATGAAAATTAATGGGGTCAAAACACAAATTTGTATTTTATTATAAAAATGACCAATGTAAGATTTATCTAAGGACAAGACAATATCCCTATTTGATTGTAATGTTAAAAAGTTGATAAACTTTATAAACTCCATGAAATGTGTATTTAAAATTAAGTTTGAAGAAAAATAAATCTTAAAAAAAGAGGGTAAAACGTGAGCTAAATAGTCATTAATAATTATCCTATAATTTTACAACACTTCAATTAAACTACCTCAATTTAGTTATGTCAATGAGCCGAGTCGAAAAAAAGCTCAGCCTCGACTCGAGTTTTTTTGGTCGAGCTTTTTATGGGTCCGAGCCGAGCCGAGCCGAGCCGAGCCGAGCCGAGCCGAGCCGAGACCGACAAAAAAAAAATGCTCGGCCCGAGCGTTAGCAGACTGAGCGGCTCGATTTTTTTTCTTTCTTTCTTTTTTCCCCCCTCTTAGCTACCTACAGAAAGTAGGTAACTGTAGCTGCGTGCTCTGCTTTTAGCAGACAGCTTTTAAAATTTTTTTTAATCATGGGCCGGCCCGAGCCTGGGCTCGGTGGAGTCGGTCCCAACTCGGGCTTTTTCCTGGCTAGCCCGAGTCGACGAGCTTTTTTGCCATCCCTAAGAGCTCGAGCCACTCGAGCCGACGAGCTTTTTTGCCACCCTCAATTTATTATTTGTACAAAAATATAACTCTTCTATTTTCATCTAGATAAAGAGTAACTTCTGCATTTGCATACCACCAAGAAAGTATTACACATTTTGTTTTAATTTTTTTAATAAATTTACTTATAATTAAATTTGTTAAAGCAAACATGGCATCATCAAAAGGGTATATCAGTCTTTAAACATAAAAAGTTCGCAGAAGAATCATAAGCTTCCAACACAAACTGCTTATAATGTCCTAATTCATTCATACTCCGTCTTTTGATTGTAAGACTACTCGTTCTCTATCTCTCTACTCCAAGAAAGATCTCTTATCTTCTCCTCCTCCTCTCTCTCTCTAGCTTGCACCATTTCTTCTTTATCTAGTTGCCTGCTCTTGTCGGTCCTTTATTATCCAAAACTCTCCATTCAACGCACAGGTATATATACATGTTGTATGTATATGCCTTGCTTTTTTAGTCAGATCGATTTTTCTTGATGCACATCTCTTAAAATTTTCAAAAATTCGTAATTTGTGTGAAATTTTTTGAGAAATCAAGCGAAGATTTTTACTGGGTTCTTGATCAAGCTTGTTGAAGATTATTGAAGGAGTTTTCAGGTGTACATAAAGAGAAACTCTTGTAATTGATTTTTGAAGAAGTGTACTGGTAGTGGTAAAGATAAATATCAAAAGCTTATCCCGTAAAAGAAAAGGAGAGATTTTTTTACCATAACTAAAGAATTTTCAGTTTGACCTTTCGTGTTTTTGTGAGATATTAATGGCATCTTGGCTCTATTTGACTGGTGTAAAATTAACTAATATCAACGCTGAAGCTTCTGAGTTATTAACATTTGATATGAGTAACTCATAATTTTTATTATATTTCATATGACGAACCTTTTTTCAAGAATCGTTTTTTTCCCCTGCAAGTAATGTAGATTCTTCTTTCTGACAAGTAATTATAAAAAGAGAGAAATTGATTTAACTGTAATTATATTAATTGATTGTTCGATAATGAATATTGGGTGTATGTTTATATGTTTATTAAATTTATAATGGATTACAGAAAATTTGAGATGGGTTCTCTTCACAGTCCGGTTCTTTGCCCCGTGGTCTGTGCAAAACAAACTGGAATGTACTCTGTACCGCTAAAATCACCCTTATCAAATGCTAAGTTCATCAAAAGTGGATTCTTGGGGATTCGGGGGATCAACAGCGGTAAGATAAATGTAGGCTATCGACAGTATTCACCTAAAGGCAAGATGGTTATGTGTAGTTTCAGTTCATCTTCGAATGGTAATGGTAGCATGGCAGGGAATTCCAACGAGAATGACGCTGATTATGTGAATTCCAGTGTGGTTGAAGCTGGTATGCTAGTTTGATTGTTTGTTTCCATTTCAATATTTTTCAATGATAGTCTATTAGATGTAAATGAAAAACTATGTTTATTTTATTTGTTGACTTCCAAATTTTGGACATGAGAATTCAGAATCTCTGTATTTGAATCAGGATGTAATTGTTAAAGATTATTTTCCCATTTCCCATTTTTGACGTCAGCCGCATCAAGAATTTCATTGTTGTGTCAATTATCTGATTGAAAAATTTAAAAGCAAGCTCCATATCGGCACAACTCTTTTCCCAGTTCTTGCATATATATATTCCCCATGTTCTTACAAGAAAAAAATTGGTCGGATGATGTTTCAAATGATAGTTGTGTCCATTTGATTGTTTAGTCGAGGTGAGGAGTAGCCCGGATGGTTTCATGATCAAGATGAGAGATGGTAGGCATTTGAGATGTGTCCATAATAATCCTCAAGGGGTTCATCTGCCAGATTATGCTCCACATCCAGCAATCGTATTGAAGATGGAAGACGAAATGGGACTTCTTCTTCCGATAATTGTTTGTATGCACCTATTGAACTGTGATTACTTTCAAGTGTCCTTTATGAATGCTAAATTGATACTTGACTATCTATTGTTTTTTATTACAGTGGAGATGCCAAGTGTACTGCTCATGGCAGCCGTACGCAATGTCCAAATTGTAAGTTTCGTCCTTGTCAATTTTGCTTGAGCTTTCAAACGTAAATAGGGGATTTCTCTTCAAATCAGGTTTCTCTGAAAGCTAATTTGTTGGCTGTATTCAGGTTAGGCCTACAGTGTATCAAGTGGTGAAGGATATGATTGAGAAGATGGGCTATACAGTGAGCTTATGAATCTCATTTTACACTTGCCTAATTACTCTTCGATCATAAGAGTGGACATGATTCTGTTCTTTTTGTTGATTTATCCACTTTTCCGTTTTGCAGGTTAAACTTGTTCGAGTCACCAAGAGGGTACACGAGGCATATTTTGCCGAGTTACAGCTTGTAAAGGTATATAAGCTATTTGTCAGTTATACTACTATAGAGTGAAATGTGGAAAAAACACAAACTGGCGCCTGTATCCAACACTCCTGGATACTCTGGGGCAGGTGTCCAACTTGCCACATAGACAACTTTTGAGAGAGTTAGTTGTTTATTCTCTTTTCTATGATTGTAGTTGGACAATGAAGCAGAATGTGTCAGCTTTGATCTCCGACCTTCAGATGCCATTAACATAGCTGTGAGATGCAAGGTAAATTTTGCACACGGTTTTTTTTTGTATGGGTTTAATTGAATTGGTTATCCAACGTGTAGTATTTGCTTGGTGAGATATATCAGTAGACATAATGAAGATTAAAGCCTGCTTCTTCTTATTCGTCAGATTATGCCAATTTTGGGCACTCTGTTGTGTTGGAAGAAATGTACTACTCTCGAATATCCACAAATCTGTGGAAAAACGAAGTTGAATTGAAAATAGTTGTGATTACGACCATTCTTTTTGATATGCCTGGACCGTAGCCCGTTCTGCATAAGATGTCAGTCATGTAAATGGTTTTTATATGGTGATCATTTTGGATGTTTGTAATGGAATCTTTCATTTGCTTAGGGACTGATTTCTGACTCTTTATTTTTTTGCTAATGATAATATCAACGAGTCAAATGCAAGATGCTGCATGTTTCGAGATTCTGACATCTTAGAATGTGTCGGATAGTATAATAAATCTTGCCATTAATTTAAGTTGACTTTCATGGTTTAATCCAACAGCGTCACATTTCTTGGCCTCCTTTTACAATGGGGCCGTCTCTTTTATATACTTTTCGGTTGGGCTCTGGGCTGATCTTGGGTGAATGTAAAAGGTTAGAAGCCTAGTCATTGTTAGGAACTGTAGCAATAAAATACGGTCAAACAAACTGCTCATATTTGCCTTCTTTTACTTTGGACATTTTGTATGTAATAAGGACTCTGAGTAATGAAATCTTATGTGGATTTTTTTGATCTGATAGGTGCCAATACAAGTCAACAAATACTTGGCCTACAGTGATGGCATGAGGGTTATTGAACCGGCAAAAGTACCCTTGCTGAGCTCTTTATCAGATGGTTTGCTATTCACTGAGTTGGACAGGTATAGCCGATAATCCTGGGACCTCCAATAAGAAAAGAAGTTAAAATCTTGTCTGTTGTACTATCCTCTCAATCCAATTCAGTCCAATATTGCGTAGCAAATGAGCCCTTAGAAACCTTTTATGGTGGTGTGTGATGAAGTTCATAGCAAGGACGTGTTTACTATACTGGTGGAGAATTGAACTTTTACACATTCATTCTTGACTGCAGGTTTTGAGGCGATTAACATTTTTACATCATTAGTAATGCATGTAGGTGTGAATGTACAATTTTGCAGTTCTTGTATGGTCTAACTAAGGTGTTGCGGTTGCAGGCCTACTGGTAAGCCATGCCTTGAAACAGAGGAGTTTAATCTTTTGCGCAATATGCTAATTGCTGCAGTTGAAGAACGATACAGAGATGCAGGTAAACATTCTAATCATGATTTAGAATAATTATCTTTAAAATTTGTCTCTGTAAATTATGTTTGTTCTTGCTTTTCTACCTTGTTCTTTTGGAATTTAATTGGAAAAACCGAACGATTATAGAATCTATTCACAACTTCAAATGGTTACGAGTACAGTCAGAAGATGTTAGTGGACAGCTTGTTTTTAATCCCAAAAAGGATGGAACAAACCAATACCTTGGAATAGAAACCACTACTTGGGCTTCTGTTCGAGACGTACTTTTTTATTATTCATTTATGTTTATAGTGGAGAATTGATTTGGAATTCATTCCCGCAAACTAGGTAAATTATTGTGTGTATTATCTTTTGCTCATTTACTTGTTTTTATTACGATGATTCAGAAAGTGGGAAACTTGGATGTTTACTTTGTGATTTCGTACTGCAGCTCTCTTGAGGGACAGGCTTACTCAACTTCGCTCTAAGAGGAACTGGACATAGCAGGTCGAATATTTTGTCTGCCTTTCCCATCCCCGATCCAAAGAAAAATGAGGAAACCTCGTTTTTTTCTTTAGGTGCTACTGGTTTATGACTTGTGTACATAGAAACAATTGGTCCAGCATCTTATGCAATTTATTCCTTTGGTTTCATCAAGATGTAGGTCGAAAGCGTGTGTATATGTATGTGTACAGATAAAAACTATAATGTAATGGCTGGCATATATATTAGGTAAACTTCCTGGTTTATGATCATAAATCATAATTCGAGTTCCCGAGTTTGTGGCGGTACTAAGATTGTAGTGATTTGTCGAGTACGTTGGTCCACTTGTTGCTAAGAGATTGCAATGGTGATCTTCTGTATCGTGTTTTACTGGTTATGGCTGTGGCTCCTTAAATGGGTCCTCTTTATTATTAGTTGAAATTACATCTACTCCTACATTTTAACTTAATCATTTCAAAAATTAAATTTCGACTTTATTCTTTCAAAAATCAGGTATACCCTCTCTATTCCAGCCACCCCTCCTTAACCTTAATTCATTTTCTATCAGAACAATTTCACCTTCGTCATTCTCCCATCGCTTCTTCGATCGCCACCACCGGTCATCATTGATGTTGTGGTTTTGGGCATCACGCTTAGTGGCGCTTGCTTACCGTTGCATGTAGCGATGATGGTTGTGGTTTTGGGGTGGTTTCTTCATCCTCCGATTTGATTAGATATGTTTAGCAGGGTGATTCTTCTTGGTGGTTTGCAAAGATGATGGTTGTTTTGCAGTTGCAAATGGTGCTGCGGTGTCACGTCATTTGGTAGTGGTGTGGTGCAGGTGGTGCCGGAGAAGGTGATGAAGTGGCGTGACGTTCAATTGGTGTCGGTGGTGGTGGGGTGGGGAAGTAACCAATTATTTAGGTGATTGTGGCAAATAAAATAATTAATTTGTAATTAATAAATAATGTGTTATTGATAAATAGATAATTTGTCATTATTAAACAATGTGTGACCCAAAAAATATGTAATTGCGACCACATTTATAATTGTGTTCACAATTTGTATCTTTGTATCCGTAACATTATGTGATTTGTAATTAATTTTTGAAACTTTTTCACAACTTTCTTATTTTTCAGTGTGTATCTTTAAACCTTTATTACGTATTCTTCTTCTTCTGTTGTTGTTGTTGTTATCGTCGTCGTCGTCATCGTCGTCATCATCATCATCGACCATTTGAGATTTAAGACTTGAACCCTACTATGAGATTATTTTTGGTCAAGCATTTGTTTACACCAATCTCTAGGAAGTCACAAGTTAGAGACTAAAGAGAACATGTAAATAAACACTAAGTCTGTACCATTTATTTTCAGAACCATGGCATAAGATGCTTTTAGTTTTGCATTGTTTTGAAATTGTAATATGATGAAAATGATTTGCACACGGGTAATGTTATTTATCATTAGCATAAATCATAATCGATTTAGGTAGTAGTGCGCTTTTGATTAATGAAGTAAAATATGTATTCTATTAGACAATGAATTCAAGAATTCACTGTCACCTACACTGTCGATTATCTAATCATTATTCTTTGCAGGCTATTGAAGCATAATACTTGCAGCAATGGTGAACAAGAAAAAGTTGAAAGCATGTATTTATTAGATATAATGGATCTCCGAAAAGGAGTTGGGCAGGAAAAAAAATTACAATCATGTACATTCTAACACATGGTATTCATAATCTCCATTGATTTTTACAGCAATCTTGCACATTACTTGGCTGGTGTTGACACACAAGGGGATGTCAAAGAAAATGTCAACAAGAAATATACATATAACTTAATTCTAAAATTTCCCCGTTTGGGCCTAATATTTGAAATTTTATGTTGGAATAATGCCTTCTTTTTTTTTTTGTTAAATGTGTGATTAAAAATCAAGAATTTTTTTTGAGATTGCGTGTAATATTATTTTATTGAAAAATTTATGATTGATAAGAAGAGCGAGAAATATATTATAATTTTAATGGGGGTCAAACAAGAATAAACATTACACGATCAATTCAATGTAAAATCTAGCTAGTCGAGTACAACTAAACCAATTTAATAAAACAAACATTCTTTGACCATTTCATATATCACTTGAAAACATTTTAAAATTTAGCCCTTGTTTTGAGCCCTATTTGATCAAAAATCATTTTCAAAACTAGATATAACTTAGTGAATAATGAAACAAAATGAGTAATTAATGCAGTGCAACATTTTAGATTTCAGTGACCACTAATGAAGTATGGTGAGTGAATGAAAAAGTACAATGTGTTAAAGTTCAATGATCATTATTCAGTATTTTAAGTTTCACTTATTAAAACGTGACACGAGTACAAGTTTTAGCACTTGTTTGATCTCAATTTTTTTAAAATACATTTTTTCTATTTTATTTTCAACACATTTTTCAATAAAAATAAATATTACACACAATAAAAAAATTCTTCTTTTTTAACTAAATATTTTTCATCGAATCACTATTTTAAATAAGAATAATGGGGGCTCAAACATGCCTTTGTTTACTAATGAAAGATTTAACAGTTTTTCAGTTTTAACTTTAAGTCATTCAAAATAAAATAAAAGAATCCATTTCTTATGAATATCCCACTTCAAACCTTAGTCCTTGTTTGGATGAGATTAAAATTTAATTAAAATTGAAAATATCTTGATAATTTTGTCCTATTTATCTAATAAAAGTTGCTAATTTTTCAATTTTAATCCGATTTTAATCTCTGCCCAAACTTAATTCAATCTCACTGTAAATGCTGGAGTCGGGGAAGCCCGTCAGGTTCAATTCTGATAATCCATTTTCTTGGATTTTGCCCTAAAATAGTGAGTTATTGTCAGTTCCAGACGATTTAAAGTTTCAGCGTATTTTCTGTTTTAACAAAATGTCTACTGAATCTCGTACATCGTTTATTGTCTGCTCTTTTACAGACAAAGAACTTACTAAAAATTTTGTCCAGTGCCATTTTCTATTTTTTTTTTAAGATTAAATTGGTGTTGAAAACTGTTGCATATTTCGCTGAAACTTGTGCTTAATTAGCATGATTGAACTTGAAAATAACTACTTTTCCTTGTCAAGATTGAAGTTTCGTTATGTATACAAGTAGGTATGCAACTGTGTATTTTAGTAATTAATTTGAATGTGTAAAGAAATGTCTTTGTTGAAGGTTAAACAATATCTGATGAGAAAATAGGTATGCGATTTTGACATTCTTGGCAACTGATAGCATGATTCATATTCTGAATGGGAGTTTCAGTAGATTAAGGAAGAAAATTAAGTTAAGATTTCTTTTGATGCATTATTGAACACTAGTGTGTACCAAACAGGGCTCTAAACATGTGTATAAAATTCACACTGTAATTTGAATTTCAAGTTGGCACCATGGGGCCCTAGCTGTAGTGTCAAAGGCTGACACTGGAACTATGACATTCAAATCTGTGTTTTTCGTATTTATTGGTTAGTTATTTGCCCCAATATTTTCGAAGATATAATTTTTAATTTCTCATCGTGCAAATAATCTTGTTCTTTGTAATGGATATCAAATATGAGTGAATTGTAACTTTCTGATTGACTCTAATGCTTATTTTTAGAGGTTCTTTTGAAATTTGGTCCTTTAATAATGTATTTCTGTATTGCAGGTGAGAGACCACGGACACAATTGTACTGAAGAAATCATATTTTTTTGTGAAACTCAGTAGGATCTAGGATGGCTGTTTATTTGTCAATGCAAATTTTGATTGCCTTGTGCAAGCGAAAGGAAAGGCCCCCTCCATTGAAATTTCCTTTTCTTCCCTTCTATCTGTAGAGCAATTCCTCCATCGTGTGATTGGTGTTCCTTCTCTCAAAGTTTGATAACATACATAGAGATTATTTCTGTAATAGAATGAAGTCTTGAATATTGAAAATTGCAAAGCAGTATTCCTCATTCTATTTTTTTTCCTTTTCTGATTTATAGGCTTGATAATATTGTACTCTTTACCTTTTTATCCTTCTGATTTGTTGACATGATAATCTTGTATCCTTTCCTGTTTTCAGGGTATATTAGGTTCTTCTCAGAGTAATTTCTTCAGTTCAGCTTCAGTGACATCATTCACACGATCTTTTAGAGTTCCAAACGTATTTACTAAGCAGAGATCCTACTGTGAGTATTCAGTTATGAGCAAAAATTCAATCGCATGCCATTCTATTGGCAAAACCAATACTCAGCCACAATTGCATAGGACTTACCAAGTTGTGGTGGCTGCAACTCGTGATATGGGCATTGGGAAAGATGGCAAGTTACCGTGGAAATTGCCTTCAGATCTTAAGTTTTTCAAGGAGATAACAATGACTACTTCAGATCCGGAGAAAAAGAATGCCGTTATAATGGGGAGGAAAACTTGGGAAAGCATTCCCCCTCAATTTCGACCTTTGCCAGGTCGCCTCAATGTAATACTCACTCGTTCTGGGAGTTCTGATATTGCTAATGCAGATAATATCATCATATGTGGTAGTATTCCATCTGCTCTAAAATTGTTAGCAGAACCCCCATACAATATTTTGATACAGAAGGTTTTCATGATAGGAGGTGGCCAGATATTAGGGTATGTTTATCTTTCGTCCAAGGAAATTTGTTTGTTTCTTTGTAGTTATATGTGGTGCAGAAGATAACATATCGATGATTATGGTTACAGGGAAGCACTTAATGCTCCGGAATGTGATGCTATCCACATGACTGAAATAGAGAGTCATATGGAATGTGACACTTTTATTCCTCCAGTTGATCTGTCGGTCTATCAGCCGTGGTACATGTCGTCGCCTGTGGTGGAGAACAAAATCCGATATTTTTTTGTGACTTTTGTACGTTTCAAGACTTCCACTATGGGACCTACCAATTCCAGCCTTGAGGTGAGTTGTACGGGTAGTATTTTAGACTACAAGAAGTTCAAAGTCTCGAATTTCACTTTCCTGCCGAAGATGATATTTGAGAAGCACGAGGAGTTTCTCTATTTGAAATTGGTTCAAGATATTATTTCAAATGGCAATGACAAAGGTGACAGGACAGGTGCTGGTACTCTTTCAAAATTTGGGTGCCAGGTCAATAATAAACTTTAAAGGCATTGGTGTTATGAGTTCATGAATTCATGGCTAAAGTTTGTGGATGATTGATATCTCACTTCTAATGCTTGTACTATTCATTTCCCAGATGCGCTTTAATCTACGGAAATCTTTTCCACTTCTCACTACTAAGGTATCGATTCTTGTTTAGAATTTATGTTGTAAGGTAATCATTGTGTTATTGTGGATATCTCCTATTCCATTTCAAAAGTAGGTCTATGCATTTTCCATTTTGCGATACTGGTGAAACATCTAGCATCATTCGTGGTATATTTACTACCTAAAAACTCCGAAGTCCCTTCTCCATTATCTGTAAGATATCAATCAGTTTTTGAGACCAACATTTAGTGACACATGCTATGGCTCACGGTGTTCTCGTTGAACAGTGTGTTTTTTGGCAAGGAGTTGTTGAAGAGCTTTTGTGGTTTATT